>JAVIWC010006629.1:0-11547 GCA_031894815.1 Creontiades dilutus | reverse complement strand
TTCAGAAATCTCATAGATTCTCAAAAGGGATTTGTCTGATGTAATATTGAAATATCAATCTCAATCTTGGAGCTGGTCATGAAAATATCTTTGGTCTTGTTTTAAGGGGTTTGAGGTAATGTTTCCTGTTAAGTTTATTCTGCATAATAAATATGTGACAGCGATAAAAATGAGCGTATAACCGCGTTCCTGATGTTGTGGCTTAACTCAATGGACACGCTGGAATTCCTGCGTCTCTAATGGTCGGTGTTAAGCGTCCACCCGGGTCAGGTCATGTTTACTGAACAGACAACCTCCATGCGAAGACTGTGCAAACGGCTCCCGTTGCGCATAACGAAGCGTATCATAGGAGGTCAAGACATCAACATCTTCTCGGTCTGGCGAACAGATAATGCAGCCGGCCTGGTCGCTGTCCAAGAGTCTCACGCCTGACACGAATTTTCCCCTCAACAAAAAACCACTTTCTTCGTCTTCGCGACCCAAAACACATTTCCCTTTTCCCACTGAAGTTGAAAGATGCTCAGTGCTCTCTTTTAACATTGGATTGTTATAAACTACATGGAAATTGCAGGCCGCGAATAAAAACTCGAGCACGCCAAAAGAAAGCATGAGTTACGAACTAAATCACTCGCGATGCAGTTGTGGAAACCCATTTCAAAAAATTATAACAGAATTTAAAGAAAAAATTGTCTATTTCCACCAAATACTGAGTCTTTTTGAAGGGAAGTATTATACTCAGCCTGGGGTAGCTATGGGATAGCCGTTGTCGCCATTACTTGCAGATATTTATATGGATTATATTGAACAACAAATTTTTGATAAATTCAATTCAAAAGATCTTTTATATTGGTATAGGTATGTTGATGATGTTGTAATACTATGGACAGGGACCGAAAGGCAACTAAAATTATTTCACGAAAAGATTAATACAATAGATACTTTTATTAAATTCACCCTGAAATTTGGTGGTAACACCATCAATTTTCTAGATTTATCTTTAAAATTAATAAATAACAAACATGAATTTTCAATTTATAGAAAAGAAACTTATAGTGATATAACAATACATAGTACATCAAATCATTTTTTGGTTCATAAACATGCCGCTTTCCATAGTACGATTAATAGAGCGTTATCTGTACCAATGAATGAAGTAAATTTAGCTAAAGAAAAATTAACAATTAAAAGCATAGCAGTAAGTAATGGCTACAAAGAAAATCTCATCGATAGGATGTGGAGTAGGGTTCTTAGAAAAAAGAGTAGGGAAGGGGTATCTAATCTTAGTAGAGAGGTTTTGGCTGAAGATAGAAAATGGATAAGTATTCCTTATTATGGGGCAATTTCTAATAAAATTGGTAAAAATTTTAACGTCAAGGGGTTTTAAGGTAGGTTTTAAAAATAAAAATAATTTAAAATCATCATTAGGTTCTGTGAAAGATAAGATTAAAACTCAAGATAGGAGTGGGGTCTATAAATTGAAATGTTCATGTGGGTTTGAGTATTGCGGTCAGACGGGTAGGAAATTTAAGGAAAGAATCAAGGAACATGAGAAAGATTATAAAGATAGCAAAGGTGATTCTGCGTTTGCCAGTCACCTTAGGGAATCTAGCCATATTTTCAATTTTGACTTGGCAGATAGACAGTTTGTAGAATTTCTTCATTTTTGTCCTAAAGGAAGCATGTTGGACGTTCTTGAAAAATTTGAGATACTTAGAAGCGATAAAGCAGGTAAATGTTTAAATGACGTCATCCCTCAGAGCGTTTCACCATTGGTGGGTTCATTTCTCCAATAACTTGGTCCCCCACTTCAAAATGTTACCCTTACATCTGTTTGAGTCCCTTTCACTTTGTTCATTGGTTGTATCTCCCGCCCCCTTTCACTTTTCTTGTCCAATAGGATTTAAGCTCCCTTCACTTCTGAGACTATATAAGATGAGCTCTCTCAACTGCACATTTAGTTATATTTTGTTACTGATGATGACCTAACAGTCGAAATCGATTTAACTTTGTAACTCAGTATTTGGTGGAAATAGACAATGTTTTCTTTAAATTCTGTTTTAATTTTTTAAAGCATGAGTTAGTAAAACGTCGTGTTTCAAGTAGAAGGCGTAACATTCCACAAAAAATTATTTGAAAATCGTTCAAAGCGTGCAAATTATTACATAACGGTTTATTATTTCTATGTTATAAAACCCTCCTAAGCTGATTACCAGACTAACAAAAATGCACTGTACAAATAGAGACAATGCTTCAAAATCGCTGCTGTACACTCGGAAACACACTTGAAAACGCTGCAAATTCTTTCACTGGGGTTTATTATTCAATTGGCTTGCGTTCATGATTTGAATTTCTACTAAGCTTTGGAGTGTGCGTGTTACACAGGTGATACAGCGATTATTGAATTTCAGGAGATACGCATAGAGCACGTAAATCTGTTCTCAACCAAAATACCTATTTGGATTGATCAGTTGAAGATATTTGTGTGCCTCCTCCACATCTGTCTACCTTAGGCTACATCGTTTAAATTTGGATTTGGGGAAGTTTACGCAATACGAGTGCTAAAGGACTTGATAACGTATAGATGTTTTTATTTGGGGTGGGGGGGGGGGGTATTGAGGTTCAATAAAAAAAAACGCTGCAAATTCTTTCACTGGGGTTTATTATTCAATTGGCTTGCGTTCATGATTTGAATTTCTACTAAGCTTTGGAGTGTGCGTGTTTCACAGGATAGAGCGATTATTGAATTTCAGGAGATATGCACGGAGCACGTAGATCTGTTCTCAACGAAAATACCTATTTGGATTGATCAGTTGATCATATTTGTGTGCCTCCTGAAATTCAATAATCACTCTATCACCTGTGAAACATGCACACCCCAAAGCTTAGTAGAAATTCAAATCATGAACGCAAGCTTAGTACAGATTCAAATCAGAACGCAAGCCAATTGAATAATAAACCCCAGAGAAAGAATGCTTATTTACCCCACTAATAATATTGAATAATATTTACCTATATATCATCAGCGTTTATTAGTTTATTATCATGTTTATGGTTTATTATTGAATAATATTTACCTATATATCATCAGAATGCTTCAACCCGTGTATCGGCTATAAACTACAAGTATCCACATCGGCCATCACTCCAGTATCCACATTCAGTACAACTCGACGCTATCGGCATCACTAGGTTACAAACAAACAATAATAAACCAAAAAACGCAAATGTTGGCACCATAAATCGGGCCATACATCGGGAATGGTTTGACCTACGGACGTGGGGAGGGTCTCATTCGATTCCTCATGGTATGTTCTTATAAATAAGTTTACATTTAGGCCGCATTGACTTGTTTTGAGGTTTTTAGGGGTTTTACAAAACTTTGACAGCCCTTAAAGGGCACTTTAAATTGAGTGAGAGAGCTGGCTCAAGAATTGGTGCGTCGTCGGGCCAAGATGGATTTTTCATGAAAATTTCAGATTTTTTGCTCCAGCCGTTTGGGAGAAATCGTGCACGGCGTACGGCGGACGGACGGAAAATTTTTTTGCAGATTCGGATTCTACACCCTTTGAAACGTAAACCGTGAAATTTTCAGGGGGGTTAGAATTTTTTTTCCAGAGCGATTACAATGGTTTATTATTGAATAATAAACCAAAATAATTTAATCAAATCAAGTGGCCTTATCAGCCCATTATTTCAGTGTCACAGGGGTTTTCCTCACTCCCTACAATGTTTTGAAGAGTAGCCCCTAACAGACAGGAAAGGGTGTTTATGAAGTTGCTTCTGTTTTGTTGGCATCCCTAATTCAAGATCGTCCCAACGCTGGTGGTTAGATTTTGCCTAGACCTTCCCAGTCAGTTCTACTCGGAAATCCATCCCTGGAGGCAGCAGGAATGGTTTGATGGTTCTGTAAATAACCTCACTCCCTACTCTCTCACTCCCTACAATATCCAGCCAATAGACCCTTAAATTGTAGGGAGTGAGATCTGCTTGTTGCAAGTGAGATTTTGGCAAGGAAACCTTAGTATTTACTGTAGCTAAAATTAAGCTAATTTGTGCTTTTCCACTCACTTAATTTTGGAAGACTTGAGCGGCGATTCTCTTGGAGGTTGGAGGCTCAAGGGGGAAAAATAGTTGTATATACCTCACTCCCTGCAAAAGCATTCGGAACCGCATTGTATGTCACTACACTACGACTCCGAGAAAAGCCTGTAATTGTATGTGTTTATGGCAAATGCTGTCGACGCTGCCCAGCTAAAATTCTTGACTGATTTGCATGATTCTCTATTGGTTCGATCCCTTTTGCTTTTCTCTGATTGCTCTTTGTTAGATACCAATGCTTCCTTGAATATCAACGGATGAAATAGTTGAACTCTAAGATAAAAGCTAGTTTAATATAGAATGAATCAACTAAAGGGGACTGTACATAAAATATATGTGTATGACTTTTATTTCCAGGGATATAAAGCCAGACAACGTTTTGCTGGACGCCAACGGTCACATACGGTTAGCAGATTTCGGCTCGTGCCTCAAACTGTTCGAAGATGGAACAGTGCAGAGCAACGTGGCGGTCGGAACTCCGGACTACATCTCCCCAGAAATACTGCGGGTAAGTTCGTCTTTTGCCCGTTACATTTATGTTATCGTTACAGAATCGCATAAAAGTTCTTTTAAGCTGAGTTGGTTTTGTTATTTAATGCTTGAATACGCCAGGAAACATGTTAGCTAATCAACTTCAGTGCTGATCCATTTCCAGCTGTGTTATGAAGATTTGTTCGCACTTGGAATTGAGTGTTAAACAATTTTTGGACGAACAGAAGGAACAGCCGGACAGATGTTCACTTCATGTGCAGAAAATTTTACTATCTGATATCCAGACTCAAATTAAGGCTTATATTTTCCAAAATGTATGAGAATCGTTTACTTCACGTGTAGCAAATTCCTTATCTTTTTTCTGTAGCATCTTCCCTGCCCTTCTACCCGATAAGGGATGGGAGGAGCCCCTGGTCACTGAGACCGCTAGGATCTATTGTGACGCTGTCTCCATTTTAATTCGTAACCTTTTTCAATAACCTCTTCGTTCACAAAGTGTAGGAGGTTTTCAGGTGTTTCCAAGGCAATATCGGAGGGTGTTAGGACACCCTTCCCGAAATGCCGGAATCTAGATGATGCAACAGCAGGACAATTACAGAGGATGTGTTCTGCTGTTTCCGCCTCTTCGCAGGAGAGCCGGCATTCTCCTGTCCTGGCCTTACCCATTTTGTTTAGGTGGTACCTTAGGGGGCAGTAGCCAGTAAGAAGACCCACAAGTTTGCGAAGGTCTTTGCGCCTCAATGATAGAAGGGCTTTTGCGCGTTTCCTTGAGATTGTAAGAAACCGCTTGGCTTGCCCCTGCTTAGGAGTGTTGTGCCAGTACTTTGTGCATGTTTTGTCCTCCCATTTCTGAACCTGTTGAGTTATATAACTCTTAGTAACCCCTGGTGGGTTGGACTCTGATCCCTTTTTAGCATGGTGATCAGCTTCCTCGTTGCCCTCTATTCCCTCAGGACCCGGAACCCATAGCAGCATGAGTTTGTTGCCCTGGGCCGCTGCCTTGAGGGAGTTTAGGCAACTCCAAGTCAGCTTTGAAGTTACCGAGAAGGCAGAAATAGCCTTTAGTGCTGCTTGGCTGTCAGATAGTATAAATATTGTTGCACCTTTGAGTCGTTTCCTGGCAATCTCTTGTGCACATATTTCTATAGCATGGGTTTCCGCTTGATATATGGTTGCAGTCGAGCCTAGAGGCTTGGCCAGATTGAAATAGGGCCCTTTGATCCCCAGGCCAGCCGTCCCAATCATCACGGACCCATCTGTGCACCACAGAAGTGAGCCTGGGTTAAATTGAGGCATGCCTCTTTTCCAAAACTCACGATCATTTATGATTACTTTAAAAGGTAGATCAAAGTCATATTTTCTAACATTATGTCAGAGATGGACAATGTCCATTGGACATAGTCAATGGATCTGTATCTATTTTGTCTTTATCTCCAAAATCAAAAATTCCACTCGCATTTTGCGTTTTAGACCTTTCTGAACAATTTTGGTTCCTGTGTCTGTCTCTGTGTCTGTCTGTCTGTCTGTCTGTCTGTCTGTCAGCAAATCCTTGTTACGGGCAAAACTACACGAAGTTATTGTCCGATTTTGATGAAATTTTCAGGGATTGTGCGGGTTGGGGTGTAGATGGTCCCCTATAGGTTTCATGACCCCCGGATCAATAGTAGCCTCTGCGCATGCGCAAACGTGAAATCCTTGTTACGCTCATAACTCCAGGAGTTCTTGACCAATTTCGATGAAATTTTCAGGGATTGTTTGGTTTGATGTGTAGATGGTCCCCTATGAGTTTTATGATCTCCGGATTAATAATAGCCTCTGCGCATGCGCAAACGTGAAATCCTTGTTACGCGCATAACTCCGAGAGTTCTCGACCAATTTTGATGAAATTTTCAGGGATTGTGCGGGTTGGGGTGTAGATGGTCCCCTATAGGTTTCATGACCCCCGGATCCATAGTAGCCTCTGCGCATGCGCAAACGTGAAATCCTTGTTACGCGCATAACTCCGGGAGTTCTTGACCAATTTCAATGAAATTTTCAGGGATTGTGCGGGTTAGGGGTCCCCTATAGGTTTCATGACCCCCGGATCAATGGTAGCCTCTGCGCATGCGCAAACGTGAAATCTTTGTTACGCGCATAACTCCGGGAGTTCTTGACCAATCTCGATGAAATTTTCAGGGATTGTGCGGGTTAGGGTATAGATGGTCCCCTATGAGTTTCATGACCCCCGGATCAATAGCAGCCTCTGCGCATGCGCAAACGTGAAATAATTGCCACAAGCATAACACCGGGAGTTCTTGACCGATTTCGATGAAATTTTCAGGGATTGTTCGGACTTATTAGGTATACTTTATAGTTTGTTCAATAGTTGAACATGCCTACCTTTATTTTCTCAAGTTACGCTCCTGCATAACAATAAATTTACCCTAATTCAACATTTACTTCGCCTAATTGAACGAAGTTCTTTAGTCAATAATAATTTTCAATGATCTATACAGTCATGTTATAGATACGAGGAACTCAGCATTCTATGGTATGACCATAGAGCTCTAGTTCCTTTGGAAGCTATGTATTTCAAGTGCTTCGTTTCGTTTCGTTTCGTTTCTTTTATTTGGCAAAATCCAAAAATATACAAACAAAAATAATATAAATACAATTTCGTATTTATATTATTCGCTTGTTCCATGTTAGTTTGGAGTCAAGCACCACCCCTAAATTTGACGTGTCAAACAATGGCCGGAAATTTCGTTTTTTGAAAAAATATTTGAAAAAATATTTATCTCGATGTTGTCCCCTTCAAATTTGTGGCATTAGATATCATACACTCGTGCCACCGCTTTTCTAATTCTCAAAATACTTCTCGACTCGATCTTTGGGGCAGCTTTGAGCGATGTAATTTTAGGCCCATTCTACACGAGCGTGAAAACCGCGACGGGATTGCCGCGTCGGGACCGCGCGCTCGTCAGGAACCATTGCGTTGAATTGGCGTGTCTACACGAGCGGAATTCACGTCGCGGTAGGTAAAACTACATCAAAAATGGAGTAGAATGCCGCCAGAGTGGGGCTCCTATCTCAGTCCATTGAATAGTTATGATTTTTTTAGTGCTTTCACGGTCAACTCCGACCTCACGTCATGAAATCGAGTTTTCTGGAACACTGAAGCGTCCATTTTAATTTTATGATACATTTTCGGATTCAGCATTAAATTTCCTATAAGATAAACATAATTTCAACCTTATAAAATTTCGATAACTCTGTTCAAAATCGCAGTGAAAGGGAAAATTTGAAAAATCTGAAATTTGTCGATAAAATTCAAAACAGAGCCGACGTTCCAAAAATAGGCCAAGAAGTTGTCAAATCTCATAAAAACTTCCTCATTTCATGAGCTTTCCAACGGTATACTCAATTTCAGGATTACGACATTTTTTCTTTGAGAAATTAAGTTTCAAATACAAAAAAACCAAGGTGGGGGCGTCAATCTTGGTATGGAAGGGGGTGCAAGGAGTTGACTCACGTTCTCATTTCTCTCTGTTTCTTTATTCTTATTTTCTGTTAAAAAAAACCTGCAACTTAAAACAAACAAAAATGAATTTAGGTTAACATTTGTTCAAACTGACGTCCCCTGTTACGAATGCATAACCTAGCTCGTTTTCGAATAGCTCTCACCTAGAGGTCCCCTGATCTCTACCCCATGGACTTCTTCGTTTGGAGATTTTTGAATCAAAAAGTCTACAAAACGCAGGTGAACACAGAAGAAGAGTTAAGGGGAAAAATTGTAGCAGCAGCTCAAAAACTTCAGGAGAAGTTAACACTCTCAGTTACTGTGAGAGCTATTCGAAAACGAGCTAGGTTATGCATTCGTAACAGGGGACGTCAGTTCGAACAAATGTTAACCTAAATTCATTTTTGTTGTTGTAATTTGCAGGTTTTTTTTTAACAGAAAATAAGAATAAAGAAACAGAAAGAAATGAGAACGTGAGTCAACTCCTTGGACCCCCTTCCCTACCAAGATTGACGCCCCCACCTTGGTTTTTTTGTATTTGAAACTTAATTTCTAAAAGAAAAAATGTCGTAATCCTGAAATTGAGTATACCGTTGGAAAGCTCATGAAATGAGGAAGTTTTTATGAGATTTGACAACTTCTTGGCCTATTTTTGGAACGTCGGCTCTTTTTTGAATTTTATCGACAAATTTCAGATTTTTCAAATTTTCCCTTTCACTGCGATTTTGAACAGAGTTATCGAAATTTTATAAGGTTGAAATTATGTTTATCTTATAGGAAATTTAATGCTGAATCCGAAAATGTATCATAAAATTAAAATGGACGCTTCAGTGTTCCAGAAAACTCGATTTCATGACGTGAGGTCGGAGTTGACCGTGAAAGCACTAAAAAAATCATAACTATTCAATGGACTGAGATAGGAGCCCCACTTTGGCGGCATTCTACTCCATTTTCGATGTAGTTTTACCCAAAAAAAATTTTGTACGCCGCACAGTGGTTGGAATGCGGAAATAATAGAGATTTCCAAAATGTAAAATTTGTATGATTGGACATCCGTTTGTGGAAGTGAGTTTCCCTCAGATTCCAGATATAACAATGTTTTTTTGTTGAAAAAATGCGTAATCCTATTTTTGCCCGTTTTAAGATGAAACTTCGACGATTTTGCTGATTTTGAACTGTATGAAATCGCAATGGGAAGTGCCTACAGTTTTATTTTAAAATTAAGTCGAGTGACTACTTGCTCTCATGAAATCCTATATTTCACCACTATAGAGCTACCAGGTCAAAATTAAAATATTTGAAGCGTTTGCATTAAAAATACAGCCGTTTTAAGTCAATTTTATGTGTTTCTTGACTTTGAAAAAAAGCTCCAATATCCTCCAGCGTCGCAACGCGATTTTTCGATGCTAGACACATTGTACTGTGTACCCTGAAAGTTGTGATGGATATGGTTAGTTGGCCCCTTAGTTTCGTTACCGCCTGCAACCGCCCGTGATCACCGCAGCGTTTTGAATGTAAATAGTACCTACCAGATATCTTAAAACTGTCGGTGCCGGCCTGATGCCTCAAGGCGCGCTAATCACGAGACAATCGGCGAAAACGAGAAAAGGTTCAAAGTAATCATTTTCTTTGTTAACACTCTCATACAACATGCATCAACTCATTCAGTCCGTTTCAAGATTCCCAACGTGTTCCCGGAGAAATGACATCGGAAATACGGTTTTCGTATAAAGAGTTGAGCGAATTTTTTTTCAACGGTGGGGATTTTGAAGTGCTTTTGATAAATACCCACCGATCTTTGTTGGATTCTCGAGTGACAGAGGCAAAGGAACAGTTTGAGAGGCGCTTCCTCCCTCATTTGAAGGAAAGGTTCCGAGCTTTTGGTCAAAGTAAGCAGAAATTCATTAGAAAGTATGGTGACTGGCTTGAGTGAGTTCATAGTCAGTTTTTCGACTCTTCAGTCGGATAGTTCCTCCTCAAAAGATATAATGATAATTACAATAACCATTGTATTTATGGAGAAATGTGAGACACCTACATTTAACATACGATTTTAATTGATGAATTTGAAAAACGCGATTAGAGTGAATTTTATTGCACGAGCACCCCTCCCAGGGTGTCTTCTTACTATTTACAATTTTATATAGCTTTGAAAATTCTACAATGAACTCACTCCAGGTTATATGTATTATATTTATGATGTTCTGTTCTAAATACGTAACGAAAATCGAGATGTGGCAGTCAAAGTACGGCTAATACTGAGAAACGATTGATCCTACTTGCTTGGCTATAGGCTAGATCGATTCAGCAGGTCAACAACCATGGGTTATGATCGTTTTTCTGAACATTTTTGAAGAAGTAGAGCGTGCCAGGATTTATTTCCGTTTTAAGGCCGTTTCCAACCACTGTGCGCCGTACGCACAGTCGAAGCGGCCTAAATTTGAGAAGAACATGCTATGAGGAATCTCCCCACGTCCGTAGGTCAAACCATTCTCGATGTATGGCCCGATTTATGGTGTCAACATTTGCATTTTTTGGTTTATTATTGTTTGTTTGTAACCTAGTGATGCCGATAGCGTCGAGTTGTAGTGGTTACTGGAGAGATACCCGATATGGATACTTGTAGTTTATAGCCGATACACGGGTTGAAGCATTATGATCTTGCTGCAAATTCTTTCACTGGGGTTTATTATTCAATTGGCTTGCGTTCATTATTTGAATTTCTACTAAGCTTTGGAGTGTACGCGTTTCACAGGATAGAGCGATTATTGAATTTCAGAAGGCACACAAATATGATCAACTGATCAATCCAAATAGGTATTTTGGTTGAGAACAGATTTACGTGCTCCATGCATATCTCCTGAAATTCAATAATCGCTCTATCCTGTCAAACGCGCACACTCCAAAGCTTAGTAGAAATTCAAATTATGAACGCAAGCCAATTGAATAATAAACTCTAGTGAAAGAATTTGCAGCGTTTTTTGTACCCACGTAGTATGTCCTACAAAGACAATTTTTAATTGATACTTTTAGGGTGTCACTTCTTACTACTCCCAAAAATCAGATTTTGCACGTAGATCAAATCCAATCCGTCCAGTTGTAAATAATAGTTGTGAATCGTTAGAAAAAAAAAACAGGAAGACGCCAGATAAGGTAACGGTACCGGTAGTGGCCACAGTTAAGAATTTTTTTCTTTAGTTTTGATAATTGTGGGCCAACAGTAGTACTGACTTCAGGACTCATTTAGAATATAGCCCGACTCTTCCCTAACATATCCATTGCCTAAAACTATCAAAAGAACAATTTTTTCTATTTTTTATTAATTTTTTGTCACACCTTTATTTTGATCTAGTAGTGGCCACATCAAATTACGAAATTTCCAGTAGTGGCTACGTGCATGTCTCAGTAGTGGCCACTTGACATTTTGCCCTCCTTACGTGTTTAACATCATTAAATTC
>JAVIWC010006628.1:0-11342 GCA_031894815.1 Creontiades dilutus | reverse complement strand
CCTGGAAATGTCATCGAAATTGCTCAAGAACTCCCAAAATTATGCGCGTAACAAGGATTTCACGTTTGCGCTTGCGCAGAGGCTACTATTTATCAGGGGGTCATGAAACTTATAGTGGACCATCGACACATCAAACTGAAAAATCCCTGAAAATTTCATCGAAATTGGTGAAGAACTCCTGGTGTTATGTGCGTTACAAGGATTTCACGTTTGCGCATGCGCAGAGGCTACTATTGATCAGGGGGTCATGAAACTCATAGGGGACCGTCTACACATCAAACCGAACAATCCCTGAAAATTTCATCGAAATTGGTAAAGAACTCCAGGAGTTATGCGCGTAACAAAGATTTCACGTTTGCGCATGCGCAGAGGCTACTATTGATCCGGAGGCCATGAAATTATAGGGGACCATCTACACCCCAACCCGCACAATCCCTGAAAATTTCATCAAAATCGGACTATAACTTCGTGTAGTTTTGCCCGTAACAAGGATTTGCTGACAGACAGACACACAGACAGACACGGAACCAAAATTGTTCAGAAAGGTCTAAAACGCAAAATGCGAGTGGAATTTGTCCAAATGTCCAAAATTGGTCAAATCAAGTGTCTAAAATCACATGTTTTACTATTCTAGCACTAAACAAAAAACTGATAGAAAAGTGGTTCTTTTCCCAGGGAAAGCATAGGCCTAAATAATATTCAGTTAAACCGAAAAACAAGTGGGTGTGGCACATAGCTTCCTCGTATCCATAACATGACGGTATAGATCATTGAAAATTATTATTGACTAAAGAACTTCGTTCAATTAGGCGAAGTAAATGTTGAATTAGGGTAAATTTATTGTTATGCAGGAGCGTAACTTGAGAAAATAAAGGTAGGCATGTTCAACTATTGAACAAACTATAAAGTATACCTAATAAGTCCGAACAATACCTGTACCTGAAAATTTCATCGAAATCGGTCAAGAACTCCCGGTGTTATGCTTGTGGCAAGGATTTCACGTTTGCGCATGCGCAGAGGCTGCTATTGATCCGGGGGTCCTGAAACTCATAGGGGACCATCTATACCCTAACCCGCACAATCCCTGAAAATTTCATCGAAATTGGTAAAGAACTGCCGAAGTTATGCCCGTTACAAAGATTTCACGTTTGCGCATGCGCAGAGGCTGTTATTGATCCGGGGGTCATGAAACCTATAGGGGACCCCTAACCCGCACAATCCCTGAAAATGTCATCGAAATTAGTCGAAAACTCCCGCAGTTATGCGCGTAACAAAGATTTCACGTTTGCGCATGCGCAGAGGCTACTATTGATCCGGGGGTCATGAAACCTATAGGGGACCATCTATACCCTAACCCGCACAATCCCTGAAAATTTCATCGAAATTGGTCAAAAACTCCCGGAGTTATGCGCGTTACAAAGATTTCACGTTTGCGCATGCGCAGAGGCTACTATTGATCCGGGAGTCATGAAACTCATAGGGGACCATCTACACATCAAACCGAACAATCCCTGAAAATTTCATCGAAATCAGTCATGAACTTCCCGTAACAAGGATTTGCTGACAGACAGACAGACACACAGACACACAGACAGACACGGAACCAAAATTGTTCAGAAAGGTCTAAAACGCAAAATGCGAGTGGAATTTTTGATTTTGGAGACAAAAAAATTTTCACATTCCGAAATTGAAAACAATGCTTCCGCTACTTTAGTAGACTCGGAAGCAATACAATAGCTTTTCCCAACCAAATTAATACTTTTCCCAACCAAATTAATACGTTTCCCAACCAAATTGATCTTAAAAAACGCTGCAAATTCTTTCACTGGGGTTCATTATTCAATTGGCTTGCGTTAATGATTTACATAGAGCACGTAAATCTGTTCTCGACCAAAATACCTACTTGGATTGATCAGTTGATCATATTTGTGTGCCCCCTGAAATTCAATAATTGCTCTCTCACTTAATTTAAAGTGCCCTTTAAGGGTTGTCAAAGTTTTGTAATATCCCTCAAAACCTAAAAAAAAAAAGTCAAGGCGGCCTGAATTTGCACTCTTTTTGAAGAAAACTCCACGAGGAATCGAATGAGCCCCTCCCCAGGTCCGTAGGTCAAACCATTCCCGATGTATGGCCCGATTTATGGTGCCAACATTCGCGTTATTTTGGTTTATTATTGTTTTTGTGTTGATATCAGTAACCTAGTGACCTAGTGATGTAGTAATGTGGATACTGGAGTGAACTCCTGAACGGCTTTGTAGCTGATACAGGGGTTGAAGTATTCTGATAACCATTAAAAAAAAATTTTTAAAAAACGCTGCAAATTCTTTTATTGGGTTTATTATTCAATTGGCTTGCGTTCATGATTTGAATTTATACTAATCGCTCTGTCACCTGTGAAACACGCACACTCCAAAGCTTAGTAGAAATTCAAATCATGAATGCAAGCCAAATGAATGAAATTGACTAATAAACCCCAGTGAAGGAATTTGCAGCGTTTTTAGAAATTCCAATGCAATCCAACGATCCACCCACCAGTATTCAAGTGCATTCTTGGGATATCTTACCCATTATCTATTGTCAGAACTTCTTCCTTGTTCTTTCATAGCGTTTTTCTGTTTGTGCAATGGGTAGAGATTTTCGTTGTTAAACGGTGAACAATTAAAAACCATACAATTGAAAACCTCAATCATGCGACATTTAGGTGTAAAGTTGGCAACCGATTTTCAATTTTCACAAAAAATCTGTTTGACCATCAATTTTAAGTTTTTTACTTTTGATTTTCATGGGTCGATTTCAACCGGTTTTCGATTTTAGTCAACGATTAATCGATATTTTGTGAGGTTGAATCGATTTTTATTTATTTGGACTTAGCCAATATATGGATGGTTATGGACCGATAAGTACGTATCGATGTTGGTTTTGATGCCCATAATCGATATTTGGGTAGATATGTTCGATATTTCTGTACCGGTGACAAAGTCACCGATATCTCGACTTTTTCGCCGGCCGATATTTCGGTGACTTTGTCACCTGTGCAAAAATGTCGTGTGACACGGTCCGAGATCGGCTTCACTTCCACACAGCTTTCTACATCTATGTGATTTTTATCACCAAAGAAATATTTTGTGATGTAACAGTAGAAATATTCGTCTTAAGTTTTTTGTTGTTTTATTGAATTTAATGCCAAAGAATTTGTGTTATCATTCGGCATGAACTTATGTTACCATTCATTGTTCCATGTGTTTTTTTAATTTTCTCTCACTCTTATTCAGAAGTTTAAATTTAGTAAAACATTTTTTTACGTATACAAGAATAAAAACAGATTTTATTATTTTAACTTTAAAGCAATCCCTCTTTGATAATAAAAATGTATGTTCAACATCTCTTTTTAGTATTCCTTCCTTCAAAAAACCGTGACAGCGCCACATTTCATTCATTTCCACTCTCTGTCACCGATATGCCAGTCACCGATATTTGTCACCGATATTTCCTTGTCACTGGAACCGAAGTCACCGATATTTGTAAGTCACTGGACCGCACATCTCTATATTTGTGTAACGATACCCCATCCCCAGTGCGAACAGCATTTCGGCGGTTTTGCTGATTGGATTCGCAGAAGGATGTGAGCCATTGGACGGCTCCCCTTGTCCTACGGGGAAGCCCAATTCTCCTCGTCATCAAGGGAATATCCGCACCTTTGTTCAACCTCGTAACGAGTGGTTAAACGCCCTATAGCGACTATACCTGTCAAACAATGCAGGAATATTATATTTAGAATCTTCTTCCACGAATAATTGGGTAGGTTGCGTGGCAAAACGCTGCAAACTCTTTCACTAGGGTTTATTATTCAATTGGCTTGCGTTCATGATTTGAATTTCTACTACGCTTTGGAGTGTGCGTGTTTCACAGGATAGAGCGATTACTGAATTTCAGGAGATATGCATAGAGCACGTAAATCAGTTCTCAACCAAACTACCTATTTGGATTGTTCAGTTGATCATATTTGTGTGCCTACTGAAATTCAATAATCGCTCTATCACCTGTGAAACACGCACACTCCAAAGCTTAGTAGAAATTCAAATCATGACTGCAAAACAAATGAATAATGAACCCCAGTGAAAGAATTTGCAGCGTTTTTTTATTGAACCTCAATATACCCCCCCACAATAAAAACATCTATAATTTATCAAGTTGCTTTAGCACTCGTATTGCGTCAAAACTTCCCAATCCAAATTTAAACGATGTAGAAAGAGGTAGACTGATGTAGAGGAGGCACACAAATATCATCAACTGATCAATCCAAATAGGTATTTTGGTTGAGAACAGATTTACGTGCTCTATGCATATCTCTTGAAATTCAATAATCGCTCTATCACCTGTGAAACGCGCACACTCCAAAGCTTAGTAGAAGTTCAAATCATGAATGCAAGCCAATTGAATGAAATTGAATATTAAACCCCAGTGAAGGAATTTGCAGCGTTTCATGCATATCAGAACGCTTCAACCCGTGTGTCGGCTATAAACCCTTTTAGGAGTTCACTCCAGTATCCACATTCACTACATCACTAAATGACTGCGAAAAAAAAACGTTGTTGTGTTTGTTTTGATCGCAGTAACCTAGTGATGTACTGAATGTTGATGCAAATGTTGGCACCATAAATCGGGCCATACATCGGGAATGGTTTGAGCTACGGACCTGGGGAGGAGCTCATTCGATTCCTCATGGAAACTTCTTTTAAAAAGTCCAAATTTAGGCCGCCTTGACTTTTTTGAGGTTTTTTTGGATTTTACAAAACTTTGACAACCCTTAAAGGGCACTAAAGAATTGGGGCGTTGTCAGACCAACAGGGATTTTTCATGAAAATTTCAGATTTTTGGCTCCAGCCGTTTGGGAGAAAACGTGCGTACGGCGGACGGACGGACAAATTTGTATTGCAGATTTGGATGCTACACCCTTTGAAACGTAAACCATGAAATTTTCAGGGAGGTTAGAAATTTAGTTTTCAAGAGCGATTACCATGGTTTATTATTGAATAATAAACCAAAACAGAATCAAATCTTAGTATATTCTGATATGGATTTTTATGAATTTATTTGTTTTCTCACGTTTTTCTCACGGCGTTCTAAAACCGGCAAAAAATATCCGCTATTTCCTCCGCGAATCCGGGAATCGATTTGATTTCAAGTCTGCCCACGAATAAGGTCAACGGCCTTTCAACAAAAAATAAAGAACCCTACTTTTTTTTTATTTGAAATCCTTTCACATTTCCCGTTCTTGTTTCTTGTCATTCTCCCCAGTTTCTGAAGGAAGGCGAACATAAATTAAGAATCGAACGGAGGAGGAAAAAAATCCGCATAAAACGAGAAATGAAACGAAAAATTTCAAGTTGACACAGATCTTTCCTGTTGCTGTCACCTGTATGTTGGTGTAGAGGTGTATGTATATATATATATGTGTGTATATATATATTTAACTAGCCGGTCCGTGAAGGGAAAAACCGGTTGTCACGGGAGACCTCTTTTTGTAATGAAAAAAACCCGTTTGTCCGGAGGAAGTCGAAGATTTCGGACTCGGTTGGTGACAAATACGGAATAATTCGCTTTGTGGAACCCACTTCGAGGGATAACTATGTGCATAACTATAACTATAACTAACTATGATAGCTATCTGTGGATCTAGATGAGGCGTGACCACTATCGATCTATCGTAGGTGGAAAGAGGAGAAATTGGAATGAACTTACGAGTATTCCACATCTATCTATCGTAAATCAATCTATAAAACAGTAGTATCTATGCTACCTAGTATCTATAGATCTTTGAATAGATATATCTGTAATATGACACCTATATATCCATGGCATGTGCAAATCCGCATAATCTAACTGTTCAGCATACGATTTTGGTTTATTATTCAATAATAAACCATTGTAATCGCTCTGGAAAAAAAATGCTAACCCCCTGAAAATTTCATGGTTTACGTTCCAAAGGGTGTAGAATCCGAATCTGCAATAAAAAATTTTCCGTCCGTACGCCGTACGATTTCTCCGAAACGGCTGGAGCAAAAGATATGAAATTTTCAGGAAAAATCCATGTTGGTCCGAAGGCGCCCCAATTCTTGAGCCAGCTCTCTCATTCAATTTAAAGTGCCCTTTAAGGGCTGTCAAAGTTTTGTAAAATCCCTAAAAACCTCAAAACAAGACGAATCGGCCTAAATGTTTACCTATTTTAAGAACATACCATGAAGAATCCAATGTGACCCTCCCCACGTCCGTAGGTCAAACCATTCCCGATGTATGGCCCGATTTATGGTGCCAACATTCGCGTTATTTTGGTTTATTATGGTTTTTGTGTTGATATCAGTAACCTAGTGATGTAGTGATGTAGTGATGTGGATACTGGAGTGAACTCCTAAAAGGCTTTGTAGCCGATACACAGGTTGAAGCATTCTGATAACCATGAAACGCTGCAAATTCTTTCACTGGGGTTTATTATTGAATTGGCTTGCGTTCATGATTTGAATTTCTGCTAAGCTTTGAAGTGTGCGTGATTCACAGGTGATAGAGCGATTATTGAATTTCTGCATATGCATAGAGCACGTAAATCTGTTCTCAACCAAAATACCTATTTGGATTGACCAGTTGTTCATATTTGTGTGCCTCCTGAAATTCAATAATCGCTCTATCACCTGTGAAACACGAAATTATAGATTATTTGGGTATTTGAAGTTGTGATAACTGAATTTGCTATGTCACTTCAATTATGTTCATTCAATTATAACATCGTATAATTTACTAGTCTATGAAGAAGTATTTAAGTTTATTTTAAAATCTAATATTATATGAATGGTTTCGATATTCCACTCAGACGAATTCATTTTCGTGGGCATAATATTTTTCAAACTCGTGTGATGTGAAAAAAATGGAACTTACGATCGATATTATTTCATGAGTCAACATAATATGTGATATTATCAGATGAAGCCGATATGTCGGCTGAAATATGGGAAAATATATTTGGTCACTGACTATTGATATCCGATACCGATGGCGATTGAATCATCGATAGGATCGACTATGATGGGAAATTTTCAAAAGTTACGCAAGTTCAACCAAAATATGAGAAATGTTATGAAGACCAGTTTACACCAAGTCCCTGAGAATGACCCGCATACAATTCCAGCGAATCGCCAATTTCGGCCTATAAACGCTCCACATTTGAGAGCGTGCAAGTCAGAAACAATTTTATTTCCCGATTAAATCGATTGTGAATTTATTTAATAACAACAGTTTTCCTCAGTCCGAAACGAAACTTTCTACGAAAAGAATGTTGTCTGGGTCAGTGTTCCGAGCCCGCATTATTCGCCAAAACCGGGCGAGGAGCTGCCACGAGAATCGGAATCCCGATGGGTTTCCGATCGATTAGACCGAGACCAATCAATTAGGGCGAAAACTAATCAATTGGAGCGAAACTGATCAATTAAAGCTTAATTAGGCCTCGTGAGAACACCAGACACTCTCCCAGCGTAGGACTGTGGGATGCAAAATTAATTAAACCGAAAAAAAACCTTTTTAAGAAAGCTTTCATTTACATGCCCTAAAGAGAAAGAAAGAAATTTTTACTTAATACTTTTTATACTTTTTTGTAAATTAACTAGTTAATAGGTACCTATTTCATTCACTAACTTATTCCGATAAGTTTTGCTTCCGAGTCTACCAAGGTAGCGGAAGCATTGTTTTCACTTACGGAATGTAAAAATTTTTTTGTCCCCAAAATCAAAAATTCCGCTTGCATTTTGCGTTTTAGAACTTTCTGAACAATTTTGGTTCCGTATCTGTATGTGTGTCTGTCTGTGTGGCTGTCTGTCTGTCAGCAAATCCTTGTTACGGGCAAAACTACACGAATTTATTGTCCGATTTTGATGAAATTTTCAGGGAATGTGCGGGTTGGGGTGTAGATGGTACGCTATAGGTTTCATGTCCCCCGGATCAATAGTAGTCCCTGCGCATCCTCGAACGTGAAATCCTTGTTACACGCATAACTCCGGGAGTTCATGACTGATTTCGATGAAATTTTCAGGGATTGTTCGGACTGATGTAAAGATGGTCCTCGTGAGTAATAAAGAGAAAATAAAGTTTTAGTCAATAATAATTTTCAATGATCTATACAGTCATGTTATGGATACGAGGAAGCTATGTGCCACACCCCCTTGGCAGACGTTTTTTAATTGTGATGAGTAATAAACAACGTTAATAAATTAAAACGGGTATAAAGTTCCTTCCCTGGGGATGTGTAGCGTTATGCGATTAAAATTTTTGATCCCCCACCATCTCTTATGAAGACGGCGCCCATGGTTTTGGAGTCATTGTTTCGTCCGTTGTCTGTAGTGTAGACCTGAAGAAGTCGTGTAAATACAGCGAAACGTTAGCTTAGGAGACGTTTTTCATCTTTTCCGACCAACCCTCGTCAACCCCGACTTGGCTACGAGGCTACGGTTAACTATGGATGCGAGTTCTGACGGTCAGTACGTTTCAATTTCTCCAGGAGAATGGACGAATTTGACGAGCTTCATTTTTCTGAGAGCCCTTTGATAAAATTGATAAATGTTAGAGGGACGCCAAACAGGCAAAAAAGTGACAGCTTACCAAATTCTTTCAAATATCATGACCGTTTGGAGTAAATTTGAAAATATTTAATAAAAGGAAAAATAATATAAATAAGGAATGCAATAGGCCTACAAGAAAGGACAAAGGATATAGAAAACGTATACTTCGCGGCCGTATGCAGGGTAGTTGACGAGGCGAGTCTACTCCATTCGAACTTTTGGTTTATATTCGCCAAAACGGCCTCCGTGACGCCTATCCCAATATAACCACAGCTTTGAGAATTTTTCTTACAATACCCGTGTGTGTAGCATCGAATGAAAGAAGTTTTAGAAAACTGAGGATAATAAAAAACTACATCAGGAACTTGACAGGACAACAACGACTAAGCAACTTGGCCATCATATCAATAGCGCACAAAATTCAGCACTATCTTTTGGTGGTATCATTAAAACATTTACAGCAAAAAAGCCCGACAATTTTCATTTTAAACTTTGTTTAGGGCTTCCATTTCGTACAAAAATTTATTCATCATCTATTAGTTTGTTAAATTTAATAAAAATTGGTGTTTTACAATGAGCACTTACTTACCGAACCTTCCTCCTTTTAGTAAAAGAGTTTATTCATTGTGAATAAATCAAATTAATTATATTTATATTTTGGTTCATTGGTATATTAGCATGGTATGAGTCATGAGATTTCGGGTCTATGGGGGGGGGGCAAATTTATTTCTTGCCCCGGGTGAAGTACCGGCTGGTTATTTCCCAGTAAATGGTGTGAAAATAGAACATGTAAACAACCTTTTTTCTGCAACAGACGAAAAAGGAGAGTTTGAAATGCTATTTCAAGATTTGTGTTGATTTCTTGAGCTACTTTCTCCCACTTTTGTCGTGAAACATCTCTATTGTGATAGTTCTTGTCTTTCATGTCCCACAAACACCTATTATCAAACACTACACCAATCAATTTTTCGATATCCATGGTTATAATAGCGCAAAACACTGGAAATGTCCGTCAGAACGCACGAACAAATCACTTGTCGCAGCCAGTGCAAACACGCTTTTTGGAAAACAGGTGTCTGTTTGTACGGACGAATTCGTCAGAACGCGTCAGAACACTTTTGGTTTATTATTCAATAATAAACCATTGTAATCGCTCTGGAAAAAAAAAATTCTAACCCGCCCTGAAAATGTCATGGTTTACGTTTCAAAGGGTGTAGAATCCGAATCTACAATACAAATTTTTCCGTCTCCCTCTTCTTTTCCCAAACGGCTAGAGCAAAAAATCTGAAATTTTCAGGAAAAATCCATCTTGGTCCGACGACGCCCCAATTCTTGAGCCAGCTCTCTCACTCAATTTAAAGTGCCCTTTAAGGTCTGTCAAAGTTTTGTAAAATCCGTAAAAACCTCAAAACAAGTCGAATCGGCCTAAATATTTACCTATTTGAAGAACATACCATGAGGAATCGAATGAGCCCTTCCCCACGTCCGTAGGTCAAACCATTATCGATGTATGGCCCGATTTATGGTGCCAACATTTGCGTTTTTTCGTTTATTATTGTTTGTTTGTGACATAGTGATGCCGATAGCGTCGAGTTGTAGTGAATGTGGTTACTGGAGTGATAGCCGATGTGGATACTTTTAGTTTATAGCCGATACACGGGTTGAAGCATTCTGTATGAAACGCTGATAATATATAGGTAAATATTATTACTGGGGATTATTATTCAATATTATTACTGGGGTAAATAAGTAGTCTTTCACTAGGGTTTATTATTCAATTGGCTTGCCTTCATGATTTGAATTTATACTAAGCTTTGGAGTGTGCGTGTTTCACAGGTGATACAGCGATTATTGAATTTCAGGAGATATGCATAGAGCACGTAAATCTGTTCTCAACCAAAGTACCTATTTGGATTGATCAGTTGATCAAATTTGTGTGCCTCCTGAAATTCAATAATCGCTCTATCACCTGTGAAATACGCACACTCCAAAGCTTAGTAGAAATTCAAATCATGGATGCAAGCCAAATGAATAAAATTGAATAATAAACCCCAGTGAAAGAATTTGTAGTGTTTCATGCTTATCAGAATGCTTCAACCCGTGTATCGGCTATAAACCCTTACAGGAGTTCACTCCAGTATCCACATTCACTACATCGCTACATCACTACGTCACTAGTTACTGATATCAAAACAAAAACAATAATAAAACCAAAATAACGAGAATATTGGCACCATAAATCGGGCCACACATCGGGAATGGTTTGGCTACGGACCTGGGGAGGGGCTCATTCGATTCCTCGTGGAAAGTTCTTCAAAAAAAGTCCAAATTTAGGCCGCCTTGACTTTTTTGAGGTTTTAGGGATTTTACAAAACTTTGACAACCCTTAAAGGGCACTTTAAATTAAGTGAGAGAGCTGGCTGAAGAATTGGGGCGTTGTCGGACCAACATGGATTTTTCCTAAAAATTTCAAATTTTTTGCTCCAGCCGTTTGGGAGAAATCGTGCGTACGGCGGACGGACGGATAAATTTGTATTGCAGATTTTATTCTACACCCTTTCAAACGTAAACCATGAAATTTTCAGGGGGGTTAGACATTTTTTTTTTTTTTTTTTTTTTTTTCAAGAGCGATAAGGTAACGGCACCGGTAGTGGCCACTGCTCCAGTTGTGGCCATTTTAAAGTTTATATTTGAGAAATAAGGATTCCAGGTCTCCTAGTGGCTTCAAACTTGTAGGAG
>JAVIWC010006627.1:0-11350 GCA_031894815.1 Creontiades dilutus | reverse complement strand
AAGTCCTAACGTACTTTAAACAATTTAAAAATGAAGTTGAAAACACCCTAAACAAGAAAATAAAATATCTTCAAAGTGATAATGGGCGAGCTGAGTATGTTAACAACGAATTTGATACATTTCTGAAAAATTCTGGTATCCGACGTCGACTGTCAGCTCCTCATACACCTGAACAGAATGGACTGGCAGAACGAAGAAATAGAACTTTGTTGGACAGAGCAAGATGTCTGATGCTCGAATCTAACATGCCACCAATGTTCTGGGCTGAAGCCATTTATTGTTCTAATTACTTGTTGAACAGATGTCCAACTAGAGCTTTAGACCACCAAACCCCATTCCAGAGGTGGACAGGACGTATTCCTTCCGTTCGGCACTTGCACGTGTTTGGTGCCAAGACATTCGTCATGGACAAACGCCCAGGCAAAGACAAATTTCGAGCCAGAGCCGAGGAAGGCATTTTCGTTGGTTACTCCGAAGTTTCGAAGGCATACCGAGTTTGGGTGCCCTCGAGAAACAAAATAGTCATTTCCCGAGATGTCAAGATAGTGGCAAAATTCTACTACCCTGAAAAATCAAATGACGACCCATTCCCATCCAGTTCAGATCCCAGGGATCAGAAAAAAATTCAAAGGAGTTTTTCGGGGTGCTGAACACGAATCTGAAGTCCGTTTTTCGATAAAACGCTTCCTTCATGGTTATTTTCGCGATTTTTCATCAAAATTGCTCAAAAATTATCTCTGTTTAATCCCTTTCAAACCTACTCTCTAAGGGGTTTATCGGGGTGCTGAACACGAATCTGAAGTCCGTTTTTCGATAAAACGCTTCCTTCATGGTTATTTTCGCGATTTTTCATCAAAATTGCTCAAAAATTATCTCTGTTTAATCCCTTTCAAACCTACTCTCTAAGGGGTTTTTCGGGGTGCTGAACACGAATCTGAAGTCCGTTTTTCGATAAAACGCTTCCTTCACGGTTATTTTCGCGATTTTTCATCAAAATTGCTCAAAGATTATCTCTGTTTAATCCCTTCAAACCCAAACCTCTAAGGGGTTTTTCGGGGTGCTGAACACGAATCTGAAGTCCGTTTTTCGATAAAACGCTTCCTTCATGGTTATTTTCGCGATTTTTCATCAAAATTGCTCAAAAATTATCTCTGTTCAATCCCTTTCAAACCTACTCTCTAAGGGGTTTTTCGGGGTGCTGAACACGAATCTGAAGTCCGTTTTTCGATAAAACGCTTCCTTCATGGTTATTTTCGCGATTTTTCATCAAAATTGCTCAAAAATTATCTCTGTTTAATCCCTTTCAAACCTACTCTCTAAGGGGTTTTTCGGGGTGCTGAACACGAATCTGAAGTCCGTTTTTCGATAAAACGCTTCCTTCATGGTTATTTTCGCGATTTTTCATCAAAATTGCTCAAAAATTATCTCTGTTTAATCCCTTCAAACCTACTCTCTAAGGGGTTTTTCGGGGTGCTGAACACGAATCTGAAGTCCGTTTTTCGATAAAACGCTTCCTCATGGTTATTTTCGCGATTTTTCATCAAAATTGCTCAAAAATTATCTCTGTTTAATCCCTTTCAAACCTACTCTAAGGGGTTTTTCGGGGTGCTGAACACGAATCTGAAGTCCGTTTTTCGATAAAACGCTTCCTTCATGGTTATTTTCGCGATTTTTCATCAAAATTGCTCAAAAATTATCTCTGTTTAATCCCTTTCAAACCTACTCTCTAAGGGGTTTTTCGGGGTGCTGAACACGAATCTGAAGTCCGTTTTTCGATAAAACGCTTCCTTCATGGTTATTTTCGCGATTTTTCATCAAAATTGCTCAAAAATTATCTCTGTTTAATCCCTTTCAAACCTACTCTCTAAGGGGTTTTTCGGGGTGCTGAACACGAATCTGAAGTCCGTTTTTCGATAAAACGCTTCCTTCATGGTTATTTTCGCGATTTTTCATCAAAATTGCTCAAAAATTATCTCTGTTTAATCCCTTTCAAACCTACTCTCTAAGGGGTTTTTCGGGGTGCTGAACACGAATCTGAAGTCCGTTTTTCGATAAAACGCTTCCTTCATGGTTATTTTCGCGATTTTTCATCAAAATTGCTCAAAAATTATCTCTGTTTAATCCCTTTCAAACCTACTCTCTAAGGGGTTTTTCGGGGTGCTGAACACGAATGAAGTCCGTTTTTCGATAAAACGCTTCCTTCATGGTTATTTTCGCGATTTTTCATCAAAATTGCTCAAAAATTATCTCTGTTTAATCCTTTCAAACCTACTCTAAGGGGTTTTTCGGGGTGTGAACACGAATTGAAGTCCGTTTTTCGATAAAACGCTTCCTTCATGGTTATTTTCGCGATTTTTCATCAAAATTGCTCAAAAATTATCTCTGTTTAATCCCTTTCAAACCTACTTCTAAGGGGTTTTTCGGGGTGCTGAACACGAATCTGAAGTCCGTTTTTCGATAAAACGCTTCCTTCATGGTTATTTTCGCGATTTTTCATCAAAATTGCTCAAAAATTATCTCTGTTTAATCGTTTCAAACCTACTCTCTAAGGGGTTTTTCGGGGTGCTGAACACGAATCTGAAGTCCGTTTTTCGATAAAACGCTTCCTTCATGGTTATTTTCGCGATTTTTCATCAAAATTGCTCAAAAATTATCTCTGTTTAATCCCTTTCAAACCTACTCTCTAAGGGGTTTTTCGGGGTGCTGAACACGAATCTGAAGTCCGTTTTTCGATAAAACGCTTCCTTCATGGTTATTTTCGCGATTTTTCATCAAAATTGCTCAAAAATTATCTCTGTTTAATCGCTTTCAAACCTACTCTCTAAGGGGTTTTTCGGGGTGCTGAACACGAATCTGAAGTCCGTTTTTCGATAAAACGCTTCCTTCATGGTTATTTTCGCGTTTTTTCATCAAAATTGCTCAAAAATAAACTCTGTTTAATCGCTTTCAAACCTACTCTCTAAGGGGTTTTTCGGGTGCTGAACACGAATCTGAAGTCCGTTTTTCGATAAAACGCTTCCTTCATGGTTATTTTCGCGATTTTTCATCAAAATTGCTCAAAAATTATTCTGTTTAATGCTTTCAAACCTACTCTCTAAGGGGTTTTTCGGGGTGCTGAACACGAATCTGAAGTCCGTTTTTCGATAAAACGCTTCCTTCATGGTTATTTTCGCGATTTTTCATCAAAATTGCTCAAAAATTATCTCTGTTTAATCCCTTCAAACCTACTCTCTAAGGGGTTTTTCGGGGTGCTGAACACGAATTTGAAGTCCGTTTTTCGATAAAACGCTTCCTTCATGGTTATTTTCGCGATTTTTCATCAAAATTGCTCAAAAATTATCTCTGTTTAATCGCTTTCAAACCTACTCTCTAAGGGGTTTTTCGGGGTGCTGAACACGAATCTGAAGTCCGTTTTTCGATAAAACGCTTCCTTCATGGTTATTTTCGCGATTTTTCATCAAAATTGCTCAAAAATTATCTCTGTTTAATCGCTTTCAAACCTACTCTCTAAGGGGTTTTTCGGGGTGCTGAACACGAATCTGAAGTCCGTTTTTCGATAAAACGCTTCCTTCATGGTTATTTTCGCGATTTTTCATCAAAATTGCTCAAAAATTATCTCTGTTTAATCCCTTTCAAACCTACTCTCTAAGGGGTTTTTCGGGGTGCTGAACACGAATCTGAAGTCCGTTTTTCGATAAAACGCTTCCTTCATGGTTATTTTCGCGATTTTTCATCAAAATTGCTCAAAAATTATCTCTGTTTAATCCCTTTCAAACCTACTTTCTAAGGGGTTTTTCGGGGTGCTGAACACGAATCTGAAGTCCGTTTTTCGATAAAACGCTTCCTTCATGGTTATTTTCGCGATTTTTCATCAAAATTGCTCAAAAATTATCTCTGTTTAATCCCTTTCAAACCTACTCTCTAAGGGGTTTTTCGGGGTGCTGAACACGAATTGAAGTCCGTTTTTCGATAAAACGCTTCCTTCATGGTTATTTTCGCGATTTTTCATCAAAATTGCTCAAAAATTATCTCTGTTTAATCCCTTTCAAACCTACTCTCTAAGGGGTTTTTCGGGGTGCTGAACACGAATCTGAAGTCCGTTTTTCGATAAAACGCTTCCTTCATGGTTATTTTCGCGATTTTTCATCAAAATTGCTCAAAAATTATCTCTGTTTAATCCCTTTCAAACCTACTCTCTAAGGGGTTTTTCGGGGTGCTGAACACGAATTGAAGTCCGTTTTTCGATAAAACGCTTCCTTCATGGTTATTTTCGCGATTTTTCATCAAAATTGCTCAAAAATTATCTCTGTTTAATCCCTTTCAAACCTACTCTCTAAGGGGTTTTTCGGGGTGCTGAACACGAATCTGAAGTCCGTTTTTCGATAAAACGCTTCCTTCATGGTTATTTTCGCGATTTTTCATCAAAATTGCTCAAAAATTATCTCTGTTTAATCCCTTTCAAACCTACTCTCTAAGGGGTTTTTCGGGGTGCTGAACACGAATCTGAAGTCCGTTTTTCGATAAAACGCTTCCTTCATGGTTATTTTCGCGATTTTTCATCAAAATTGCTCAAAAATTATCTCTGTTTAACCCTTTCAAACCTACTCTCTAAGGGGTTTTTCGGGGTGCTGAACACACGAAGTCCGTTTTTCGATAAAACGCTTCCTTCATGGTTATTTTCGATTTTTCATCAAAATTGCTCAAAAATAAACTC
Organism: Creontiades dilutus; assembly: GCA_031894815.1. NCBI lineage: Eukaryota > Metazoa > Arthropoda > Insecta > Hemiptera > Miridae > Creontiades > Creontiades dilutus. The sequence goes on along the minus strand of JAVIWC010006627.1, from coordinate 6,636 downwards.
TGTTTAATCCTTTTCAAACCTACTGTCTAAGGGGTTTTTCGGGGTGCTGAACACGAATGAAGTCCGTTTTTCGATAAAACGCTTCGATTTTTTTTTCATCAAAATTGCTCAAAAATTATCTCTGTTTAATCCCTTTCAAACCTACTCTCTAAGGGGTTTTTCGGGGTGCTGAACACGAATTCGAAGTCCGTTTTTCGATAAAACGCTTCCTTCATGGTTATTTTCGCGATTTTTCATCAAAATTGCTCAAAAATTATCTCTGTTTAATCCCTTTCAAACCTACTCTCTAAGGGGTTTTTCGGGTGCTGAACACGAATTGAAGTCCGTTTTTCGATAAAACGCTTCCTTCATGGTTATTTTCGCGATTTTTCATCAAAATTGCTCAAAAATTATCTCTGTTTAATCCCTTTCAAACCTACTCTCTAAGGGGTTTTTCGGGGTGCTGAACACGAATCTCGAAGTCCGTTTTTCGATAAAACGCTTCCTTCATGGTTATTTTCGCGATTTTTCATCAAAATTGCTCAAAAATTATCTCTGTTTAATCCCTTTCAAACCTACTCTCTAAGGGGTTTTTCGGGGTGCTGAACACGAATTGAAGTCCGTTTTTCGATAAAACGCTTCCTTCATGGTTATTTTCGCGATTTTTCATCAAAATTGCTCAAAAATTATCTCTGTTTAATCCCTTTCAAACCTACTCTCTAAGGGGTTTTTCGGGGTGCTGAACACGAATCTCGAAGTCCGTTTTTCGATAAAACGCTTCCTTCATGGTTATTTTCGCGATTTTTCATCAAAATTGCTCAAAAATTATCTCTGTTTAATCCCTTTCAAACCTACTCTCTAAGGGGTTTTTCGGGGTGCTGAACACGAATTGAAGTCCGTTTTTCGATAAAACGCTTCCTTCATGGTTATTTTCGCGATTTTTCATCAAAATTGCTCAAAAATTATCTCTGTTTAATCCCTTTCAAACCTACTCTAAGGGGTTTTTCGGGGTGCTGAACACGAATTGAAGTCCGTTTTTCGATAAAACGCTTCCTTCATGGTTATTTTCGCGATTTTTCATCAAAATTGCTCAAAAATTATCTCTGTTTAATCCCTTTCAAACCTACTCTCTAAGGGGTTTTTCGGGGTGCTGAACACGAATTGAAGTCCGTTTTTCGATAAAACGCTTCCTTCATGGTTATTTTCGCGATTTTTCATCAAAATTGCTCAAAAATTATCTCTGTTTAATCCCTTTCAAACCTACTCTCTAAGGGGTTTTTCGGGGTGCTGAACACGAATTCGAAGTCCGTTTTTCGATAAAACGCTTCCTTCATGGTTATTTTCGCGATTTTTCATCAAAATTGCTCAAAAATTATCTCTGTTTAATCCCTTTCAAACCTACTCTCTAAGGGGTTTTTCGGGGTGAACACGAATTGAAGTCCGTTTTTCGATAAAACGCTTCCTTCATGGTTATTTTCGCGATTTTTCATCAAAATTGCTCAAAAATTATCTCTGTTTAATCCCTTTCAAACCTACTCTCTAAGGGGTTTTTCGGGGTGCTGAACACGAATCTGAAGTCCGTTTTTCGATAAAACGCTTCCTTCATGGTTATTTTCGCGATTTTTCATCAAAATTGCTCAAAAATTATTCTGTTTAATCCCTTTCAAACCTACTCTCTAAGGGGTTTTTCGGGGTGCTGAACACGAATCTGAAGTCCGTTTTTCGATAAAACGCTTCCTTCATGGTTATTTTCGCGATTTTTCATCAAAATTGCTCAAAAATTATCTCTGTTTAATCCCTTTCAAACCTACTCTCTAAGGGGTTTTTCGGGGTGCTGAACACGAATTCGAAGTCCGTTTTTCGATAAAACGCTTCCTTCATGGTTATTTTCGCGATTTTTCATCAAAATTGCTCAAAAATTATCTCTGTTTAATCCCTTTCAAACCTACTCTAAGGGGTTTTTCGGGGTGCTGAACACGAATCTGAAGTCCGTTTTTCGATAAAACGCTTCCTTCATGGTTATTTTCGCGATTTTTCATCAAAATTGCTCAAAAATTATCTCTGTTTAATCCCTTTCAAACCTACTCTCTAAGGGGTTTTTCGGGGTGCTGAACACGAATCTGAAGTCCGTTTTTCGATAAAACGCTTCCTTCATGGTTATTTTCGCGATTTTTCATCAAAATTGCTCAAAAATTATCTCTGTTTAATCCCTTTCAAACCTACTCTCTAAGGGGTTTTTCGGGGTGCTGAACACGAATCTGAAGTCCGTTTTTCGATAAAACGCTTCCTTCATGGTTATTTTCGCGATTTTTCATCAAAATTGCTCAAAAATTATCTCTGTTTAATCCCTTTCAAACCTACTCTCTAAGGGGTTTTTCGGGGTGCTGAACACGAATTCGAAGTCCGTTTTTCGATAAAACGCTTCCTTCATGGTTATTTTCGCGATTTTTCATCAAAATTGCTCAAAAATTATCTCTGTTTAATCCCTTTCAAACCTACTCTCTAAGGGGTTTTTCGGGGTGCTGAACACGAATCTGAAGTCCGTTTTTCGATAAAACGCTTCCTTCATGGTTATTTTCGCGATTTTTCATCAAAATTGCTCAAAAATTATCTCTGTTTAATCCCTTTCAAACCTACTCTCTAAGGGGTTTTTCGGGGTGCTGAACACGAATTCGAAGTCCGTTTTTCGATAAAACGCTTCCTTCATGGTTATTTTCGCGATTTTTCATCAAAATTGCTCAAAAATTATCTCTGTTTAATCCCTTTCAAACCTACTCTCTAAGGGGTTTTTCGGGGTGCTGAACACGAATTCGAAGTCCGTTTTTCGATAAAACGCTTCCTTCATGGTTATTTTCGCGATTTTTCATCAAAATTGCTCAAAAATTATCTCTGTTTAATCCCTTTCAAACCTACTCTCTAAGGGGTTTTTCGGGGTGCTGAACACGAATCTGAAGTCCGTTTTTCGATAAAACGCTTCCTTCATGGTTATTTTCGCGATTTTTCATCAAAATTGCTCAAAAATTATCTCTGTTTAATCCCTTTCAAACCTACTCTCTAAGGGGTTTTTCGGGGTGCTGAACACGAATCTGAAGTCCGTTTTTCGATAAAACGCTTCCTTCATGGTTATTTTCGCGATTTTTCATCAAAATTGCTCAAAAATTATCTCTGTTTAATCCCTTTCAAACCTACTCTCTAAGGGGTTTTTCGGGGTGCTGAACACGAATCTGAAGTCCGTTTTTCGATAAAACGCTTCCTTCATGGTTATTTTCGCGATTTTTCATCAAAATTGCTCAAAAATTATCTCGTTTAATCCCTTTCAAACCTACTCTCTAAGGGGTTTTGGGTGTGAACACGAATGTTTTTCGATAAAACGCTTCCTTCATGGTTATTTTCGCGATTTTTCATCAAAATTGCTCAAAAATTATCTCTGTTTAATCCCTATACAAACCTACTCTAAGGGGTTTTTATGCAAAACACGAATCTGAAGTCCGTTTTTCGATAAAACGCTTCCTTCATGGTTATTTTCGCGATTTTTCATCAAAATTGCTCAAAAATATATACTGTTTAATCCCTTTCAAACCTACTCTCTAAGGGGTTTTTCGGGGTGCTGAACACGAATTGTGTGTGTTTCGATAAAACGCTTCCTTCATGGTTATTTTCGCGATTTTTCATCAAAATTGCTCAAAAATTATCTCTGTTTAATCCCTTTCAAACCTACTCTCTAAGAGGTTTTTTCGGGGTGCTGAACACGAAAATAGGAGTACTATCAGAAGTCCTTTTTTTTCGATAAAACGTCGGAAACGGATTTGTATCATGTTATTTTCGCGAGCTTTTCATCAAAATCCCCAAGGCCCAATTATGATCTATTATCCTTGATCAATTGATCAATCATTGTCTCTAAGGACTTTCGGGGTGCTGAACCTACCTAATCTCGGCCTATATGATTTGTTAATAGAAATTTAGTAGGAAAATACTTGGTACTTACCAATATTTGCATGTTCCCACATTCCACTGTATCAATCCATGAAGATTCACGGTCCGAATAATGGAAGATGTAGATGGAACGGTTTTCGCGCGAACACGGAACGGAAGTAGACTACCGATAAAACGCCCGAACGACCGGTTAGAACTCGATCGAGGCTTCATAAAAGACGAACAGGAAAGGACCTGTTTAAGCCGGCAAACCTACTCTCTAGACGAGCAGGCCGAACGGAGGAATAGGCCGTTTTTCGGAAACTTCGTGTTTTCGATGTTTTAGGCATCAAAAACTTGGAAAACACGAACTTTTTGGTGCGACTTCACAACACACACTTTAAAATAAACGTGAAAACAGAGTACTATGGCCTAATCACGAGGTAGGCACTACTTTTCTATAGGTAATAATTCTCTCGAAAAATGGATTAAAAATAACGTTTTTGCTTAATGTGCTGGCCCGTATGAACGATCACCGGAGCACAATGATACTGATCATATTCTCAAAGGCATCAAGTGGTGTACATAGCGTGTACTGTAAATGTGATTGGTTTGATTTTTCATCAAAATTGCTCAACAATTATCTCTGTTTAATCCCTTTCAAACCTACTCTCTAAGGGGTTTTTCGGGGTGCTGAATACGAATCTGAAGTCTGTTTTTCGATAAAACGCTTCCTTCATGGTTATTTTCGCGATTTTTCATCAAAATTGCTCAAAAATTATCTCTGTTTAATCCCTTTCAAACCTACTCTCTAAGGGGTTTTTCGAACACGAATCTGAAGTCCGTTTTCGATAAAACGCTTCCTTCATGGTTATTTTCGCGATTTTTCATCAAAATTGCTCAAAAATTATCTCTGTTTAATCCCTTTCAAACCTACTCTCTAAGGGGTTTTTCGGGGTGCTGAACACGAATCTGAAGTCCGTTTTTCGATAAAACGCTTCCTTCATGGTTATTTTCGCGATTTTTCATCAAAATTGCTCAAAAATTATCTCTGTTTAATCCCTTTCAAACCTACTCTCTAAGGGGTTTTTCGGGGTGCTGAACACGAATCTGAAGTCCGTTTTTCGATAAAACGCTTCCTTCATGGTTATTTTCGCGATTTTTCATCAAAATTGCTCAAAAATTATCTCTGTTTAATCCCTTTCAAACCTACTCTCTAAGGGGTTTTTCGGGGTGCTGAACACGAATCTGAAGTCCGTTTTTCGATAAAACGCTTCCTTCATGGTTATTTTCGCGATTTTTCATCAAAATTGCTCAAAAATTATCTCTGTTTAATCCCTTTCAAACCTACTCTCTAAGGGGTTTTTCGGGGTGCTGAACACGAATCTGAAGTCCGTTTTTCGATAAAACGCTTCCTTCATGGTTATTTTCGCGATTTTTCATCAAAATTGCTCAAAAAATATCTCTGTTTAATCCCTTTCAAACCTACTCTCTAAAGGGTTTTTCGGGGTGCTGAACACGAATCTGAAGTCCGTTTTTCGATAAAACGCTTCCTTCATGGTTATTTTCGCGATTTTTCATCAAAATTGCTCAAAAATTATCTCTGTTTAATCCCTTTCAAACCTACTCTCTAAGGGGTTTTTCGGGGTGCTGAACACGAATCTGAAGTCTGTTTTTCGATAAAACGCTTCCTTCGTGGTTATTTTCGCGATTTTTCATCAAAATTGCTCAAAAATTAACTCTGTTTAATCCCTTTCAAACCTACTCTCCAAGGGGTTTTTCGGGGTGCTGAACACGAATCTGAAGTCCGTTTTCCGATAAAACGATTCCTTCATGGTTATTTTCGCGATTTTTCATCAAAATTGCTCAAAAATTATCTCTGTTTAATCCCTTTAAAACCTACTCTCTAAGGGGTTTTTCGGGGTGCTGAACACGAATCTGAAGTCCGTTTTTCGATAAAACGCTTCCTTCATGGTTATTTTCGCGATTTTTCATCAAAATTGCTCAAAAATTATCTCTGTTTAATCCCTTTCAAACCTACTCTCTAAAGGGTTTTTCGGGGTGCTGAACACGAATCTGAAGTCCGTTTTTCGATAAAACGCTTCCTTCATGGTTATTTTCGCGATTTTTCATCAAAATTGCTCAAAAATTATCTCTGTTTAATCCCTTTCAAACCTACTCTCTAAGGGGTTTTTCGGGGTGCTGAACACGAATCTGAAGTCCGTTTTTCGATAAAACGCTTCCTTCATGGTTATTTTCGCGATTTTTCATCGAAATCGCTCAAAAATTATCTCTGTTTAATCCCTTTCAAACCTACTCTCTAAGGGGTTTTTCGGGGTGCTGAACACGAAATAGGAACACACAGAAAATAGGAGTACTATCAGACTAAAGGAAAACCTTTGGTTTTTTCCACAATTTGGTCTGAGAAAAGTCGGAAACGGATTTGTATCATGTTATTTCATCCTCTTGAGCTTAGCTGGTCCTACAACCTCCCCTAGGCCCAATTATGATCTATTATCCTTGATCAATTGATCAATCATTGTTTGGGACTTCCTAAACATGCGGCACCTACCTAATCTCGGCCTATATGATTTGTTAATAGAGATTTAGTAGGAAAATACTTGGTACTTACCAATATTTGCATGTTCCCACATTCCACTGTATCAATCCATGAAGATTCACGGTCCGAATAGATGGAAGACGTAGATGGAACGGTTTTCGCGCGAACACGGAACGGAATAGACT
>JAVIWC010006626.1:0-11552 GCA_031894815.1 Creontiades dilutus | reverse complement strand
GATCTGACTCACACGATTGCGTAGGAGCTGGCTGATTCACTCGCCGCTTGACAACAATAAAGGAATGTTTTGAAGGCATGGGTGGGTACCCTTACTGACTACATTACACACTCTAATCCAAATATGCAACAGATGGGCGGAGACTACGTAGGCGGGGTTTAGTTTCCAGTAAGTACTATCTTACTCTATCGCATAACAAAAAAGTCCACGGCACATATCATATCAAAGTGTTGTAGATTATGAAATTGAAACAAAATAATAATTTAATGATAAAAAGAAGAAGAATATCTGTACACCACTTTGCCGGTAATATTACATCTCGGTTAAGAATCCCACTAAAATTGACAGCATATAAGCCGGACGTCATGTTAGTTATCAGGAAGGTAAAAAGTCTAACAAAACTCTAGAGAGATAAAATTTATCTTAATGTTACATTTAATGTTAACATTTAATGTTACTCGATAAACGTTCGCCTCTTCATTACAGTACCTAATCTGCGATTCCGGCTGCTAAGGTGCGGTCGATAAAGAATGAATGGTATTACCAATGTTTCGTACATTTATTCATACATCTTCAGGGTTGAGAGTTGTGTTGAGAGCTGTCGTCCTAGACAGTTAAACCAAACAAGTTATGAGATTCGTCACTGCAGGAGCTTCATTTTCAACGAGAATTTTCGGTTCGAAACATTTAAAAATACATTCTTAACAAGTACATATTCAGTATGCAAGAGCGATAATACAGTTTTGGTCTATTATTCAATAATAAACCATTGTAATCGCTCTTGAAAAAGAAAATTGCTAACCCCCCCCCCCCCCTGGAAATTTCATGGCTTACGTTTCAAAGGGTGTAGAATCCAAATCTGCTTTAAAAATTTTTCCGTCCGCCCACCGTACGCCGTACGCACGATTTCTCCCAAACGGCTGGAGCTAAAAATCTTAAATTTTCAGGAAAAATCAATATTGGTCCGACAACGCCCCAATTCTTTAGCCAACACTCTCACTTAATTTAAAGTGCCCTTTAAAGGTTGTCAAAGTTTTGTAAAATCTCTAAAAACCTCAAAAAAAGTCACGGCGGCCTAAATTTGAACTTTTTTAGAAGAACTTTCCATGAGGAATCGAATGAGCCCCTCCCCAGGTCCGTAGCTCAAACCATTCCCGATGTATGGAATGGTGCCAACATTTGCGTTATTTCGGTTTATTATTGTTTTTGTTTTGATAACAGTAACCTAGTGATGTTGTGAACTCCTAAAAGGGTTTATAGCCGATACACGGGTTGAAGTATTCTGATAACCATTAAAAAACGCTGGAAATTCTTTCACTGGGGTTTATTATTCAATTGGCTTGCGTTCATGATTCGAATTTCTACTAAGCTTTGGAGAAGAGGCAACATCTCCTGTGAAGTGCTCTGTGTTCCCTAAAGGATTTCAGTGGTTTCTTGGAGGAGTTTGGCGCTCATTTTTGGCAGGGACCTGCTTTAAAGTAAGATCTTCAAATTTACCTACTTGTCTGGTGAAAATTTTTTTTGGGACCCCCAAAAAAGGGCACCTGCCCTTTTGTATTAAATCTAGAGTGAGGACATATAGATTTTATTTGATATTTGGGTAAAGAAAATTATCATCTAGGTCGTATCAAAATTTGGTGCAATTCTGACCAGTAGTTTGGCTACAATTTAATTTTGAAGTTGGGCCCATAAGGCTAACATTGGTGAGAAGGAGAACAAAACTTGTGATTTTTCCCTTGGTTTTCCTCATTGGGAGGTGTAGGAAGGGGCCCCTTGGTCCATTTCAAGGGAGAAGGGGAACATTCCTGGGTGGTGACGTCAATCCCCCTCTTGGAGAGGCTGGAAATTTTTCTAAGTCCAGACCTCCAAAAGTGGTAACTTTTTAGGAGTTGGTCCTGGGCTCAAACTAATTGGTGGATCGATATTGGGAAGGGTCCGGACGAAATTTGGTAGTTGGGGCGGGTACCCCCCCTCCCTCAGATTTTTGGCTATTTTTGGGGGTTTCGTCAATTTTAGCCCAAATTGGTCGTGTTTGGGCTCAAATTGTAGGGAACTGCGTGTACAACAATTTTTAGGAAGAGGGGTATAGCAATTGCCAGGTAGGAAGGGCAGTAAATTAATAAAACTTCGTAATCAACCCCCCCCAGTCTTGGGGGCCCATATAATTAAAACAAATTTACGCCCAAATTGGTTGTGTTTGGGCTCAAATTGTAGGGAATTGCGTGCATAACAACTTTTAGGAAGAGGGGTTTAGTGATTGCCAGGCAGGTAGGGCAGTAAATTAATAAAACTCTTAATTAATCCCCCCAGCCTTGGGGGCTTGTTTTCTCTTTGCAGGTGGCTTGTTTATTGGGGAGTAGTGCTAGGCAAGCGTTGTTGGAGAGTTTTAGAGTTGGGGTGGGCCCCCCCCCCTCCCTCTGGTTGTAGATTGCAGGTGGAGTGATTTCATTTGTGTGAGAGAAACGCCTGAGTGCTAAGGGAAGTTGGAAGAGTGAGTGACAGGAGAAGGGGTTACCCCCTTTTTCCTTGTTGTGTTGTCCTGGGCCAATGCCTACCTGGCCAGGACTAAACTATCTTGGACCGGGCAATCCCCTGCCCAACGGGCCGCCCGTGAATAAAGCGGATGCTATAGCGTGTGTTCACGATTGGGCATACGAGTTTGCTGAGACTCGAGGAGACATCAGAAGGGCCATCAAAGTCTAACGAATGTATGAATGACAGAAATAAATCTTCAAAATCATCCACCAAACACTGAAAACTGACGGGCCATCCATGACCACTTAACACCACTCGACGCAGCAAACGCGATCTCTGTTCCTCAAACCGTGGACAATGGAAAACAATGTGGTCCCAAGTCTGGGGCACCACTGGATCGCACCGACATCCTGGATGCTCCCGTATTCCGAAGCGATGAAAGTAGGCCCCGATCCTTCCATGCCCAGACAGCACCTGCGTCAGCCTGAAGTCCAACCGGATTGTCGTCTTCTTCAGCCTCGCTGCCACAGTCGGGAAAAAGCGCCGAGTGTGCGATCCATTCACGCAGCCGCCCCACAATTCTTCCCATGCCCTCAGGCTACTCCTTCGGCCAATGTCGCGAAGGAAGGCTGGTGGAGCCAGTACAAAGGAAACCAGAGTCCCCTCAGCAGCCGCTCCTTTGGCCAGAGAATCTGCACACTCGTTGCCCAGGTTACCCTGGTGAGCCCGCACCCAGCGGACAGCAATCCTCCAGCTGCGCTCCGTTCGGAGCCTTCCAACCATAGAACGGATACTCTCTGCAGTTGAAGTACGGAACCGTGGATTCTGCAAGGCGTCCATGGACACCTGACTGTCCGTGTAGATCACTGCTGACCGCTGATCTACCCGCATCCCCCGCTGAAGCAACCAGTCCACAGCCGCGCGAATTGCGTAAAGTTCTGCCTGATTGTTAGAACACCAATCAGAAAGTCGGAACTGGCCTGCGTGCAGAATTCCAGAACCCCAATGGCCACGACATACCACAAAAGCCGAACCGGTCAGTCCGTCATGGTGACTGCCGTCCGTGTAAATCTCAAATGTGGCAACCTCATCACCCAAATCATCAAGACGCATCACCGCCAAGGCAGGATGCACCCAAAGCTTCGGAGAAATGTTCAAGTCCAGATCCAGAACAGGTCCCTCCATCCCCCGGGATAGATGCGGATGAAGCGCGTAGTAGAGATTCAAGTCCTCCCTGAGCTTGATGTCTATTGGAGCCAGTCCAGCCAAAATGCACGCAGCCTCAAAAGATACGGTCCTGAAACCCTTCACAACCCGCAGCAACATCAGACGTTGCACTCGGCGCAGCCTCCGCACATTCCCAACATTTTCAAGAGCTTCGCCCCATGCAGCAACTCCATATCCTAATAGCGGGAAAATAGCGCCGATGTAAATTATGCGTAGGCTCTCGCTACCAAGGCCCCAAGTCACTCGAGCTGACCGTGCCAACGCATGGATGAGAGCTGCTGCCCGATCGCAGCTCCACTCAACATGGTATCCCCAAGATAGTCGCCGGTCAAACCAGACCCCCAAGTACTTGAGATACTCTACCTCTGTCAGCCGCTCATGACCAAGAAAAACTTGAAGTTGGTTGCCCGATCTCGTTCTTGTGGTCACGTACAGCAATCTGGATTTCTGGGGGTTAAACGCGAGCTTGTTCTGGATAGCCCAATGCTCGACCAATCTGAGAGCCTCATTTGCCAGAATCTGCATCTCCAACTCACATAAAGCACTGACCACAATCAGACAGTCATCCGCATAAGCAAAAATCTGCACCGCATCCGAAAAAGGCAGACGGAGAAGCCCATCGTACATCAGGTTCCAAAAACCTGGGCCAGAACAAGACCCCTGGGGACAGCCCCTCTCAAGAGCTCGCCGTATGTGCACTGTGGTCGTCTGCAGAGTGATGTGGCGATCCGAGAAGTAGCTCCTTGCCAGACGATACAGATTTCCAGGGCACTCCTTATTCCTCATCTGAGCCATCACCGCTGGCCACCAGGCTGCATCAAATGCACCCCTCACATCCAATGAGATCATGAGACACCGTTTTTTAGCCATTAATTGTGCCCTTAAATGATCCTTTACAGCAACCAGTGCATCAACAGCACTGCGCTGTGGCAAAAATCCGAACTGTCTCTGTGAAAGACAGTCCCTGGTCAGCAAAAAGTGCATGGTTCTGGACATCATAAGTCGTTCCAAAAGTTTAGCCGGCAACGGAATCATACTCAGCATCCTGAATTTTGAGGCACTGTTTGAACCCTCCTGCCCGGGCTTCAAGATGAGAACCGCTGTCCCCTCCTTCCAAGACGACGGGAAAACACCCCTCCGCAAGCACTCATTGTACAACATGCAGACAGCATGTGGAAAGGTCTGGTTCACACGCAAAAGTATTTCTTTCGTGATGCCATCATTACCAGGGGTCTTCCGTAACTCAAAGCCATTCAAAGCAACGTGCACCTCCTCCAAGGTAAACGGCAAATCATCCTGACCGCTGCTGGTCAACTGCTCCATTGCAACCCTCATGGCAATGTGCTCCCGCGAGTCATTTGACGAAGGATCCAAAGGGACACAGTAATCCATTGCCACATTAAGTGTTTCCTCAAGATTAGTCGTCAGTCCGCCAGCGTCCCGCTCCAAAGCAGTGAACACCGTCGCGGCCTGAGCCTCCCCGCAGCAATGCGGTAAGCCCTGCCCCAAGGGGCATCACCCCTGGAAGAAAAATACGCCCGGAACGATTCCAGCTGGACACGATCAATCTCTCTTGTCAAGGCATTCTTTGCCTCCGCATACAAAGCTCTGCGGTGCACTCTCAACTGTGGGTCTCGAGTCCTCTGATATTGCCGCCGTAAGGACCTCACCCTTCTCCTTCCATCCGAGATCCCCTGCGTCCACCAAGGCACCGACCGCTTCAGCTCGAGGCGATGGCGAGTTCCAAACTTCATCATGGACCTGTCGCAGGCCTTGTGTACAGCCTCTGTAAACGTTTCGACAACAGAATCCAAATTACCTTGAACTGTCATCCATTGCGCATAACTGCGATCCAAAATTTCTGGGCTTAGGTCAGAGCTGCCAATCAGATTTCCAACCTGGCAAACCACCTCATCATCAAATACTGTCCAGTCTGCGCTGTGCACTTTATACTTGGGCCCCCTGGCGACCTGGACATAAGTCTCCGACTGTAGCTGGCAAGGCAAGGGCCAACGACAGGGCAGTTGCCTCGGCCCCCTGCAAGATGCCCTTTGGGTACAAGCAGAAGGGGCTGTGGGAGGCTAGTCCTTCGGGGACTGGGGCTGGCGGAAGTTGGTTTGATGGCAAACCAATGGAGAGAGTGCCCACAGTCACTTGTTGTGCAAAGCAGGAGGGCAAACTATCCGCGGAGCCATTGTTGTCCCTGGATGAGTGCTCCTGGGCTGAGATGGGAAGTGACGAGGAAAAGGCACTATTGAATATGGACCTCAACTGGTCTGCCTCTACCGGGCAGAAAAAGAAGAGGAAAGTTGGGTCCAAGGCAGGTAAGCCAAGTAGTAGTACATGGTCGCTGGCCAGAGCCACCCATTTGGGGGACTACTGGTCGAAGAGTATGCTCAGCGACGAGGAGGAAGATGAAGGGTCTCCTGTGGTGGATGCGCCGCCGAAGCAAAGTGCCGTGCGAGCGAAGGCGTCCGTCTCCCAGAAGGGGAAAGTTAAGTTTGCGGCGAGAGACACCTCTGAGGAGGAAGTGAAGAGTCAGGGCAAGTCTTGGCCCGGGACTGGGCTCAAGGACTTCCCAATGTTGGCGGCCCCACAGGTGCGCAAGGCCAACAAGGAGGAAGCGCCACCCCCATACAAGGGGAGTAGTAAGTCGACCCTAATGAGCACCTCGGAGGAGGAGCCAAAGGAGACAAAAAAAGGGGGAAGGGCCACCGCGCCAAAAAAGGTCAAGAAGGTGGTCAAGACGGAAAGTGGTTGGAAGCCAGTGTCTACTGGATCTTCCTGCCTCTCCTCTTCCTCCCTGTCAGGAGAGGAGTGGCCAGCGCTGACCACAAAGTTTGCCATTGCCCTTGGCAAACAAGAAAGGGCTAACGTGTGGGCCAAGGCACGTAAACCAACGGAGGTTTACATGATGGAGGGACGCGAGGTCCAATCAGACAGTGAGGCTGGCAGCAGCAAAGCCAAGCCCCCAGCGGTGGCAGGAACAGTCAGGTCGGGCTCCAACCCGAAACTGCCAGCGCCCAAACCATTGGGAGCCTTAAGGAAGAAGGTGGTTAAGGCAGGGCCAACGCCACCAGCAGCCATTTGTTTGAGCACAGTAGTTGGAGAGAAGGAGGCTCTTATGGCCCGTTGGGTGACTTGGGGTGCAAACTCCAATAACATCGGAGAGCGCCCATTCAAGGCAGCTTCCAACTACATGGAGGAGATGGTGAGAAACGTTGTAGAGCCCTTAATAAGGGCCAACAAAGAGCTACAGATGGAGCTCTCTCACCACAGGCGTGTGTCGCTTGGAGTTACGCATATCTCCGAGTCAGTTGAGCGGCTGGACGAAGCCTTCAGGGAGTTGAAGGATAACAGGTGCGAAGTGGTCAACGAGCCACTAATCAGTGAACCATCAAACCTGGAGATGGCGTCGGCCCTAGTGAAGCTGGACGCTTCCCTTGCCGAAAAGTTCGACAAGCTTTTTGCAAGGTTAGACCGGGTTGAAAAGACTGCGGATAAAGCTGCCTCTCAAGTTGAGTCGATGAAGAGAGACGACATCGTCGCTATAGGGCGCAAGGTCGATGTCCTCAGCAGGAGGACTGACGAAAGAAAAGAGGCACCAGGCAAAAAGGAAAGGCCAGTGGACAAGGTTGTGACCTTTGCAGCCCCAAAGGCACCCAGCCCGAGCCCTGCTGCGCCCCTACCCCGCAGAGTTGCTGCGCTTAAAGGCAAGACGGCTTTCAGGGCTCCGGACCCCCGCGAGTCAATGGATACCTCGCCCATCGACACAGATGAGGAGTTCACCTTGGTGGAGCGGAAGAAAAGGAGAAGAGCTCCAGAAACTAGCCCTGAGGCCAAGAGGACTGGAGAGGTACGTGTGCAGTCGCGGTTTCACCAGTTGACGGAGGACTCAACTGATAGCGAGGTCCCCGTTAGCGCCATGTCTGCATCTGAGGAGAACGAGAAGAAGAAAAAGAAGAAGAAAAGGGTCAAGAGCGAGGCAGCTAAGATGAGGGCAGCCAAGGAAGGCCAGCTGAGGCGCTACTCTGAGGTAGTGCAGAGCAACAAGGTCCGCTTGGAAAAGCAGGACAAAGAGGTCCCACAGCCACTCCTAGTGTCAAGGGAGAGGAGCGAGGGGGTCCCAATGTCGCCGCCCTCAATCAAGCGAACGATGAGTAAGGAAATTGACCTTGCTGAGCTGGATGTCCAGGTAGCAGCCTATTGCAAAGGAAAGCCTTGGAACTAACATCTGGCGGCAGAATGCCGAGATACGTGCAGAGTTCACCAAGAGAGAGTGGGCCAAGCAATTTTGCCCATCTTTCATCAAGGGGTCCGACGACGACCCAATTCTTTAGCTAACTCTCTCACTTAATTCAAAGTACCCTTTCAGGGTTGTCAAAGTTTTGTAAAATCCCTAAAAACCTTAAAAAAGTCAAGGCTGCCTAAATTTGGACTCTTTTGAAGAACTTTCCATGAGGAATCGAATGAGCCCCTCCCCAAGTCCATAGCTCAAACCATTCCCGATGTATGGCCCGATTTATGCTGCCAACATTGCATCCACATTCACTAGGTTACGGCGATCAAAACAATTTTTTTTTAATCGCAGTAACTTAGTGATGTAGTCAATGTGGATACTGGAGTGAACTCCTAAAATATCAAATTGCTTTAGCTTCCAAAACCGTTCATTTTGAAGGAACTGCCAAGGTTGGCCTTTTCTATTCGATAATGGAAGCAACTATACCAAGTATGAACAAAATCGGATGGGGTCGATACATTTCAAGTCTGCCTGCGTATGGAATGACCCATAAATTTGAATTTTATCGCGACTTTCCACGCAAGACGAGGGAAGTGACCTTTTTATTTCGAGGATCAGGTTTTTTCTTTCGGGGAGACAAGATCGCTAAGTTATGCACCTACACGTCCGTAACAAGAAAAAAAAAAAAATGTCATAATTCTCTAGTGCATTTCACATAAAAGAGTTATCGAACTTTTCGGAGCGCGGTGAGAGATTAAAAACGTGAATTCTTAATCGAAATTCATTATGTATAATTCATTGGACGTCAGATGATGAATTATGATGAATGTTGGCGGATGGCTACTGACTTTCACGTGTTGGGCCGACGATCTTGGAACTTGGGAGTTTACAAGACGAGCTTACTCGAACTGTTCAACGAAATAATATTTCATTGATAAACGATAATGACCTTTTGTGCTCATTTTCTTAATTTTTCTATAACACGAAGTGTCCCAAACTCACTCTTCCTACATTCGTTCCTATTTTTTCTTATACCCATTATTGAATTAGATTTCATACAAATGAACTACTCATGTCAGGCTTGTATTAACAATGAATCTTCATTCAGATATTAATTTTCAACATAATATGTAATAAACTAATGAACACCAGAAAGTTTGAAATATTGAGGGGAGTGAAACCAGTGCAACTAATTTTGTTGCCGAAACCCATTATAAATATTGCAAAATATATAATCTAATTCGCTTTTTCGACACATAGCAGTAGCTTTGTTTTCCTTTCAGAAGATGAAAGGCCTCCAAAATTAAATTTTCCACTCGCATTTAGACCATATTGAAAAACTGTCTGTCTGTCTGTTTGTCTGTATTAGTGTGTGTTAGTGCCTCAGCAGACCCCTGTAACAATCATAATGCCAATGGTTTTCATCCAATTTTGATTAAATTCTCGACGAATGTGGACGTTTGGCTGTTGATGGGAGGAGTTTCACTGCTTGTAAATCAATACGTCATTTCAAAATTTCAGTCACATTTGGGTATCGACTTTTCTAAAAAAAAAAAAAAAAAAAAAATCAATTTTGTTGTCCCTAATCAATCACTGCGGTTCTCTCGGGATATTACCCAAGTGAGCACACATTATCTTAAACCATACTGCTAATACGGCATTTTGGAAAAAAACTTTTGTAGGGAGTGTATATACTATAGTTTTGTAGGTATGTACTACTACTTTTCCCCTTTTGAGCCTCCAACCTCCATGGGAATCGCCGCTCAAGTGTTTCAACTTAGGTGAATGGAACAGTACAAATTAGCTTAATTTTAGCTACAGTAAATACTAAGGTTTCCATGCCGAAATCTCACTTGGTGCAAGCATATCTCACTCCCTACAATTTTTGGGGCTATTGGGTGGACATTGTAGGGAGTCAAAGAGTAGGAGGAGGTTATGTGCATTCACTGCCTTACAGGCTACAAATCAATTGAAACTGGTTGTAACAACGAACTTCCAACAACTACACTAATGTCAACAATTGCGATAAAGTTTTATTTGGAGTAGGGAGTGAGAGTTAAAAAACCGCAGCCAGAATGTTTGAAAACGCCACTTGAGGGTACTGAGGTTATTTCGTGCGTAGAACCCGGGAATCTGAAGTTAGCTTGTTGAAATTGTTTCCAGAAGTGGCGTTAAACGCATTATTGAGAAAGCTGAGTACCGAGTTTTGCCAGACCTAATATCATTAGCATTGAAAGGGCTTTGTGAATAAAAAGGTTATCTGAGTGTCACATAAACTCATATGTAGAACTTATAATGTATGTCCTCTGATACTTAAATTTATCACAAAGTAGGTAGATCATATCACGATAATAGAACAGCGGGTGATCTCAAAAAGTTTGTCACATCATTTGTACGAAGTATCCATCACCAATATTATTTTGAAAAACTAAATAACACACGATAAACTCAGAATAACTCAACAAACACAAATAAATGGTTACTTTCTTGCTAGGTATGAAAATGAATTTTCAAAACCCACAAACTGCCTGTGTTTTGGACGTGACAAGGCTTTCTTCTTGCCAAACGCGAAACAGCCTTGATCGCGGGCATCCACTTCGTAGATCTGAAATAGAGACCCGCGGCTGAGAGATAAACCCTGAGTAGTTGAAACAGTAAAATTGTAATCTCACCGTAAATTTATTTCCTTTTTTTAGCTAGTTTTTTGCTCTTAACTCGAAACGGTAGGCCTCACAAAAAAACTGTCGAAATAAAAAATGAAGCTGACAATATTTGCTACAAAATTGTTCATCTTTATTTTTTGCCTATCTTTAACAGTTGAGGACATATTCAAGCTTAAAAGTAGGAAAAGATTTAAAAAAAAAAAAAAAAAAAATTTTTAATACTTGCATACCAAATTTGAATAAAACCCAGTCAAATGCAGGTAAATGCAGTTCATTCTTGATTCGACATTTAGTGCTACTGTTCAGGAAAAGATATACGTCCATTTCACGGTCAATAAAGGTCAATATCGTTTCTGGCAGTCTAGAGAAATTGATGTGTTCATCATTTACCCTGAGTCCGCAATTCGTCTCATGTTTCCGAAGCTATTTCAACAAGTAAAATTATAATTATTGCATTTACTTAGCTATCCTGACATATTGAACGAGAAAACCGCTTTTGCTCTCCAGGACTTGTGACACACAACTGATTTCAAATATAACACTGGGCTCGTCGCTCCTCATTATCTTAGGCAAAATCGCACCTTGATCTTTGTCGACTCAGCCAAGATTACAGTCTATTGATATGATGAAAACAGCCTTTGTCCATCGTTATGTAGGTATTAACGTTGCCCCCCGAGCATTCAGCGATTAGATTGAAGCATTTTTATTTTTTATCTTTTTGGGCTCATAGAATAGCGTTTTCAACCACTGTGCATCGTTGGGACCATCTTGAATAAGGGATGTCAACAAAACAGAAGCAACTTCATAAACACCCTTTCCTGCCAGTTGGGGGCTACTTTTCAAAACAGTGTAGGGAGTGAAGGAAATCCGTGTGACACTGAAATAATGGGTTGGTAAGGCGTCTTGCTTTTGATCCGATTTTTTTTCTTCTGAGGCTGCTATCCATT
>JAVIWC010006625.1:0-11643 GCA_031894815.1 Creontiades dilutus | reverse complement strand
TTGTAAAACGGGTGTGTACGTTTCATACTTCTCATTGCTATGGGTTTGAAAATCACTCTTAATTAATAATATTGGTTCGTTTAGCATTCATTTTGGGATACAGATGTAAAAACTCTATTTAATGCAAGTTTCAATTTCTATAAGTGTTCATTAGACTCCTAATTGCAGAAGGTTAATGTTGATTTCTCATTGTCGTGGCGATTTTAAACTTCATTGTTGTGGCTACATAAAAGCCGTCATAGCTGTTTGAAACAATTTTTTTTTTTCAAGTTTGGTATTTGATACTAAATAAATACTAATAATAAAATGTGGTACTTGTTCTAGCACAAAGTCAGGAAAAACTGAAATCAGATATTTATTTTATTCCACCTTACCTAACATCTGGGTTGTATAGTAAAAAATCATAAATTTAGGAGAACAAAATTTTTCAGTCAGAATCAAAACCTCGATTGTCCCGTTAAATGAGAATCACCCAGGATCGCGGTGCCGAGTTCTGATAATGTACTATTGGTTACGTTGTTAATCAGCCTTTGGCACATTTAACACTTATACCCGTTCCTTTGTAGATACAGATAACACTTGGCTACATTCAGATAATGACCATACACTATGTTTTATAATTGTCTACAGTTTAATGATCTGGCTTTATGAAAAAATAAAAATATGAGTTAAAATTCGAGTGGTTTTTACATTACATCTACATTTGATTTTAATGATTTTTTGTAATATTCGTATTTGTCGTTGTAAAAATAGCTCCATTTTCTAAGAAAAATCGTATATTGAATGAATTCTAAAATATAATGAGGGTCTTTAGTTTTTGTTTTATGTAAACAGATGGGTTTCATCATGGACGCCGGTATCATGGACCTAATAGCTGGCTGGACACATTTCTATTCTAACATATTCTGTGGTTTACGTGCATGGTATAATCTTTAGTTTTTAGAATGTCACCTATGCCATATACCTACGTTTTTTAATTCAACACAGATTCATCTTTCGTTTTCGAAAGGTGTGAGACCGTGTCACTAAGTATCGATCCACTTACGGGAACACCGGCCGGGAGGAACCTGTCGACGCTGGCCACGGGGATGATGAAGCAGTCTTTATCGAGGGCTTTGAGCTCGTTGAATTCCGCCTTTGGGACGGGATGCAGGGAAATCGGTTTACTCGTTCTCGCCGCATATCCCTGGTTCTCTGGAGTGAAGCTCACCTGAAACATCAAGAGAAAACAAAGTTAAAATCTTGGACAGTTAAGCCACAAGTGGCCGCTATGTTAGCAGGCATACCAGAAGATACAATAGAAAGATACTATTACGGCGATAATGAAAACTATTACAGACGTCCAAGTATCAAATAACGGAATTCCCAACGATTTCACGAACATCAGGCTAAAAATTCAGTTTCCCTTCACTCGGCACAAATAGGTACCTAGTGACCATACAATCAAAACTGTTTAAAAAACAAGTTGAAATTTGATTTTGGAGAACACTATTTCAAATGCCTACACGAATACTAAATTTAGTTGTAAGGAAGGAAAACATAGAAAAAGTTGTTTAAAAAGTACTTGCTAGGCTCTTGGGATGTTGCTAAAAACAGTTGATATTTTGAAATTACTAAACAAATATTCAAAGGTGGTTTGACATGGAGAGTGGATTGATTTTGATGTAAATTATAACGCTTGCTCACTGTGCTAATGCTCTCATGTCCTTTGAAAAAATCAACAATATTTTGTACTTCTAACTACTATACTAAACTTTGTGATATGTTTAACTTCTTTTTTTACTTTTTTGAATTGACAACAGTAACAGCAAATAACATAAGAGTTTATTTCAACACCTTTTTCATACAAGTAACTTCGTTTAACTGTCAACATGCACTCAGTAACAGTCACTCTGCAGGGTGATAACTGATTGAGATCACATGTCACGTGTCTGGTGGTTTTTAATCTGAATAGGGAGGGTCTAATCCAGGATTACAATTTTCTGGCATGTAAGTAAAATGAATATTTTTTGCTAAATCTCTCCTTTATCTCAGAATGGTGTAGAGTACAACTTAGTGTCAACTACTGGGTTAATCGTGATTTCAATTTTACATTGCCCGTCGTTGATGAGTATTGCTCCGTATACTAAAGCTACGCTAGGCTTAGTTTACCGAAGAACGGACCATCAGATCCCAGTCAAAAGAGCTGGAAATTAATTATTTCGACGAACGAATCAATCATCAGCTGACTGACACCAACGAGCGCATTACACGAGAAAATAAAATTACAGAAGCAAAACGCCTTCTTTTGAAAATGCGGCAGAAACTCGGCAAAGAAAACACCATACCGAATGGGCACCGCTCCGCCATTTAAGTGAGTTTTTAACGACAATCCAATTTATCGCTTTTCACGACAGTTTCACACTTGTAAAGGCAAATTAATGAGTTTACGTGCAAGTCGGCCCCTTTGGCGTCTTGACGTCTTGTTTTTGTGAAGAATGATAAATTACCGGGGATAATCCTCCGTCTTAAGAAGAAGACTCCCCGACGGCGTCATCCAGGGAATTGAAAACCATCTCTTTTTGACGGCTTGACGTTTTCTTAATTACCCGACGGTAAAAACGTTGTTTTCATTGGTATCGACTTCTCGGAAGTTGGTATACGTTACCATGAATAATAATAACCGTTTAATAAACAATTTAAAAAATTTTCAACCCCCCAGCAATTTGTTCTACTTTTCAAGATGTACGGAATCGGAAGAAAGAATTCGCCTTTAGGAAGGAATAGAAAGCCAGAGTCAGCGACAAAGTGTAGCAGAGAACATATCCACGGCATGGAACTGGAAGAATTGTAGGCAGCACAAGAAAAAGCTGATAAGTTTGTACTGAAAGCAAATTAAGACATAGAGACGATCTAGTTAACGGGAAAAGAAGCGTTGAAGAGGTAAAAAGGAAAATTGAATCCTTTTTAAACAAGTTTGTCAAATTAAAAAATAAAGCCAACGTCACTTTGAAAAAAAAAAGCCAATTTCAACACGAGACATAAGCTTATTACAAACAAAAAAACGTCTGCCAAGTGGGTGTGGCACATAGCTTCCTCGTATCAATAACATGACTGTATAGATAATTGAAAATTATTATTGACTAAAGGACTTCGTTCAATTAGGCGAAGTAAATATTGAATTAGGGTAAACTATTGAACAAACTATGAAATATACCTAATAATAAAAATTGACATTGAAGCCGAATGGATAGATGACTGAAGTGATAAATAATTATTATGAAATTTCTAAAAATAAAATATAAGCATCGTTCAATGCGCGTAACAAGGATTTCACGTTTGCGCATGCGCAGAAGCTACTATTGATCCAGCGCTCATGAAACTCATAGGGGACCAAAAAAATCTACACATCAAACCGAACAATCCCTGAAAATTTCATCGAAATAGGTCAAGAACTCCGAAAGTTATGCGCGTAACAAGGATTTCACGTTTGCGGAAATAATCCTATTAGAGGAAAGAAAAGTCAAAAGAAATAATCCAGAATCATTAGGAAATTGTATATATGTTACTGTGAAACCGCGAAGTCCTAGAATTTCCCAACCGCGTTTAAAAGCAATACATTGTTGGCTCTCAAATCGGACTTTTTCCTGTAAACTTCAGGATTTTCCAGAAGGCTTTATTAAAAGCTAGTATTATTTCAACCATGGTTCGGACTTTTATTAAGTGTTTTTGGTAAATATCAACATTCCCTAGGAGAGAAATCTTCACATTCACCAAAAAAGATTGGTGAACGTCCGAAGTTACTAATTTTCACAAGGCTTTTTAGGCGATTACCAACTCGTCCAGTCTCTCCTAAGATTAACAAACAGTCAAGCGGTGGAGCTCGTTATTCACATAGATTTCGGGCTTCCACCAGGCGCGGATTCAGGGGTGGGGCACAGGGGCACGTGCCCCCCCCCCCCCCCCGGCGGATCAAAAATACACTAGATATAATAGAAATATTTTAATATGTTTTAGAGATTTTGAAATTTGAATTGATAGTTGTCTCTCAAATACTTAAATAGCTATACTGGTTTTATTTCAGAATAACTAAGGACATATTGGTTTATTATTCAATAATAAACCATTGTAATCGCTCTGGAAAAAAAATGTTAATTTAATTGTATAGGCCCCCCCATTCATTCAATAATAAACTCTCTGTAATCGCTCTGGAAATTTCATGGTTTACGTTTCAAAGGGTGTAGAATCCGAATCCGCAATAAAAAAATTTCCGTCCGTCCGCCGTACGCACGATATCTCCCAAACGGCTGGAGCAAAAGATCTGAAATTTTCAAAATCCCTGAAAAATCCATCTTGGTCCGACGACGCCGGACGGGAGATATGCATAGAGCACGTAAATCTGTTCTCAACCAAAATACCTATTTGGATTGATCAGATGATCATATTTGTGTGCCTCCTGAAATTCAATAATCGCTCTATCACTTGTGAAACACGCACACTCCAAAGCTTAGTAGAAATTCAAATTATGAACGCAAGCCAATTGAATAATAAACCCCAGTGAAAGAATTTGCAGCGTTTTTAACGTAAAATAAAACGTTAAAGAGCCGCTTTATGGACGCCAAACTCTTGCCGCCGTCCTAGGCCTTTGGTGTATGGCGTTCGTGTATACATAATATGTATATAAAAATATACATGATATTATATATGACCTATATTACCTATATTATAAAAATTAAGGCCAAAAACGCATCATTCTGCTTTTACTTTTCTTAAAATTTTACCCAGCTTTACTGTGGGGTTTTTCCCAGACCCCCCGGTAGGTTGCCCCCCCCCCCCCCCCCCGTACACAAATCCTGGATCCGTCACTGGCTTCCACCAACAATATTTGGGAATTGTTAAAATTTTCCGGTAAATCCTAACATTCACCACACTTTTGGGTTTACAGTAGCATATAGATACAGAAAAGAAAGAGCATGAACATTACCGTTGATAATAATAATTATTATCAGACTCAGTCGTACTTGTAAACTCAGTGAGAATAGACTAATAAACTAAAAAGATCGAATCAGCTTAAGTAATCGATAATAATGAAATGTTCTTCATGGGAAACTGAGTTGCTAATGCTCTTGCTATGCATTGAAGAAAGGCGACAATTATTGTTGAAGGTATCTTATTAATTTTAAGGTCTTAGACATACGTCCAGTCAATTCTGACGTATCAGCTGGTGTTGCTTAAAGAAGAACAGTTATCGTGCAGGTGTTTTACATTCGAATAGTTTTTAAGAAAACGACGTTCAATAATTGTAGGTAGCCAGCAGTGAAAGCTATAGACGCCACAATAAATCGTGTAATTCTTTGCAGCATTTTCCGTTCACCACCCGAATGTGGTCACAATGCGTCCATTATCTTATGGAGTCAGATCTCTCTAGTAAGTAACTGTTACTCCGGGGGTTGTTAAGAAAGTAGAAAGAAACATCCGTCTATCCGCCTGCTTACTTGCTCTGTTATGTATACGTCACATCTCATGCCTCCCTCCCGGGAGCCGTTCCGAGGTCAGGAACAGCAATCTTTGAACTCCGGGAAAAACGAGAAACGCAGGGTCCAATGAAAGCAGAATGAGGTTGGCGAAAAGGAATGTTAAGTCTAAATATTCAAACAGGTGAGGGCTGCCGGCAAAAACCAAGTCTCTCTCCTTCCACCTGTTTTTCAATGCTTTGAACTTCCAATGGTATTTTGTCTTCGGTCCGATCTGCAGTAAATTGTCAGCCGGTAGATTCCCTTCCCCTACAGTTTTTGTCCCCTCTTCTGCAAAGAAAGTTCTTGCCCTTTTCAAGGGAGCTTTCTATCCCAATCGAGTTCTATTAGGTTTACTCGGCTAGGAGGCTTATAAAAACGAAGAACTGATTGTCCCCTTTCTGTTCTTCCACGGCAATCAGTTCGTTCAAGCTCTTCGTTTGTTTTTGGTGCTCTCCGTGCCCTGCTTGAATAGAAAATACGCGATCAAACACCGGTGAGTGGAATGTCATTATCCACCGCTCCGAATCAAACTTGTTTTATTTATTTATTTATTAGACAATTACGGGCAAGCCTGCGATACAAAAAACAAAAAACGCTTGCTCCATGCATATCTCCTGAAATTCAATAATCGCTTAGTACAGATTCAAATCATGAACGCAAGCCAATTGAATAATAAACCCGAGTGAAAGAATACTTATTTACCCTAGTAATAATATTGAATAATAATCCCCAGTAATAATAATTACCTATATATTATCAGCGTTTCATACATATCAGAATGCTTCAACCCGTGTATCGGCTATAAACTACAAGTATCCACATCGGACATTCACTACAACTCGACGCTATCGGCATCGCTATGTTACAAACAAACAATAATAAACGAAAAAACGCAAATGTTGGCACCATAAATCGGGCCATACATCGTAAATGGTTTGACCTACGGACGTGGGGAAGGGCTCATTCGATTCCTGATGGTATGTTCTTCAAATAGGGAAATATTTAGGCCGATTCGACTTGTTTTGAGGTTTTTAGGGATTTTACAAAACTTTGACAGCCCTTAAAGGGCACTTTAAATTGAGTGAGAGAGCTGGCTCAAGAATTGGGGCGTCGTCGGACCAAGATGGATTTTTCCTGAAAATTTCAGATCTTTTGCCCCAGCCGTTTCGGAGATATCGTGCGTACGGCGTACGGCGGACGGACGGAAATTTTTTTATTGCAGATTCGGATTCTACACCCTTTGAAACGTAAACCATGAAATTTTCAGGAGAGGTTAGAATTTTTTTTTCCAGAGCGATTAAAATGGTTTATTATTGAATAATAAACCAACAGCTAAAAGACATGATGAAACCATGGGCTTGAAGTCTATCTACAAGAGTAACATCACGTAAATGTGCTCATGCAAATTTACTTATTATTGCTTAGTTTAATTATTAAATTTATTAAACCATACATTTATTCATTTCTAACATTAATTCATCCCATTCATTTAATTTATTCCTATGGATACAATTAAGTGACTGATTACCCCAGATTATAATCTAGAACTATGATTATTTCTAAAACATTGATTAATGGAATTGTTATTTCTCTTTTACGAAATAATACGATTTGAATAGATTTTTTTCTCACAACTAAATTATAGAATCCGGACAGCACTGGTGCAGTAGATAAGCGCTCAACTTTTAACTTTTAAGCCAACGTCTTCGCTGACATGTTAGAAGACCGATTCAAGCCTCATGAAGGATCATTTGGCCCTTTGGAAGATTTTCAAGGCGGCTTCCCCTCCCCACCGATCTATTTTTCCCCAAATCAAGTGAAGCAAGAAATTAAAAGGTTACCAAAAAGAAAAGCACCAGGAACTGACTTGATTGGTCAACCTCTCCTCTTCAACGGACCAAGACGATTATTCGCGCATCTAGCCCATCTTTATACTGCAGCAGCCAGACTTGGATACTTTCCAAAAAAGTGGAGACATGCAAATATTTGCATGGTTCCTAAACCAAACAAGCCCGAGCACGAACCATCCTCGTATCGACCAATAAGCCTCCTCCCGTTGCTCTCCAAAATTTTCGAACGTCTTGTCCTACCACACTTTCTAAGCTTTACATCTCATCTCATCCCAAACCAACAGTTTGGCTTTCGCGAGTCCCACTCATGTCCTATGCAGCTTCAGAGGTTGACCAACTTCATCAAAAATACTTACCAAAAGAAAGAAGTATGCCACGCAGCATACTTCGACGTTGAGCAAGCATTCGATAGGACTTGGCACTATGGTCTACTCTTCAAATTGAGGAACAGTCTCCCCAACAATTTGTACTCTCTTGTGCGTCACTATTTAGAAAACCGAACATTCGTGGTGTCAGTTCAAGGAGAAACGTCAACGCAGAGAACCATTCGAGCAAGCGTACCTCAGGGAAGCGTTTGGGCGCCCTACTTATACTCCATTTTTTGTTCCGACCTACCACTACCTGCTCAAAACGACGAATTTTCCGGTCTGTATGCTGATGATTTAGTCTACGCTGTGAGCGATCCTGACTCCGAAGTAGCCGCAGAGCGACTTCAAACTCTACTCGACACACTGGGACAATGGTGTACAAAGTGGCGTTTGAAAATTAATCCCGGAAAATCGAGCATTGTCACATACACGTACAAGAGAAATACCACCTCTCCTTGCCTCAGTTATATGCAAGAGCTCATTCCCAATGAGGATTATCACAAGTACCTAGGAGTAACTCTGGACAAGCGACTTACCTTCCACCAACACATTACTGAAACATTAAGTAAATTACGCAACCGCACCAACCAACTCCGTTCCCTTCTGAGTAGCCCACACGTTTCCCTCCAAAATAGATTAACGATCTACAAGACGCTCATTCGTCCTATCTGGCTGTACGCAGTGGAGGTGTGGGGGACTTGCTCCAGGTCGGAATTTAGACGAATCGAGCAGCTACAAAACAGGACATTACAAAAAAATATAGCCCACGCTCGGTCGCTTGTTCGAAATGCAAAGCTGTATCAAGATTTCCAACTTCAAACTCCAAGCGAACTTCTCATCGAAAAAATGAAAAACTTCTTCGAGCGTAACAGTCAACACACCAACCCATTAGTTACAGAAGGATTCCAGCGGCCCCCAGTAAGAAGACTAATCCGCCTGCGACACATTAGAGACATTATTAACATATAAACAAATGAACTGTCAATATCATGAGCTGTCACCATGCTGATAGCCTAAAAACAAACCCTGTGTATGTATACTAAGAATGTCAGTGAGGTATATTATTTAAAATAATGGTCTCAATAAAAAAATTATCACAAAAAAAACTTTTAACTGTATTTAACATACTTGAATTTACTACGATAATTTTCGGGAATTCGCTCGTAAGATTATGCTGCTCGCCTAGATTTTTTAAATCTTCTATTGAGATCCTTACATTGTATTTATTATTAAGCAATGATGAACCTCCACTTCATTAGTGAATTCACAACACTGATACGAAGTTTGCTTGAACTGTGTCAAGTGCTGTTAAAACCGAAGCCAAAAGGGTAAATGAGCCAAGATCATTTCCTTGACCGGGATTCGGTACGTCAACTCTCCAAGACCAGTTGTTACATTTGACGAGTTACATTTTCGAGTCTGCACCAGTTGGGAGTCTAGATATATATACAAAGCATGCTTTATTGATAAGTACAATGCATCAGAAGATAAATACAATCAAGGTAGACATGCAAATGATTGTGGTCATAGGATGGAGTGGCCCAATTTATGGTGCCAACATTTGCGTTATTTTGGTTTATTATTGTTTCTGTTTTGATAGCACTAACCTAGTGACGTAGTGATGTAGTGATGTGGTAATGTGGATACTGGAGTAAACTCCTAAAAGGCTTTGTAGCCGATACACGGCTTGAAGCATTCTGATAACCATTAGAAAAAAAAGCTGCAAAAGTCTTTCACTGGGGTTTATTATTCAATTGGCTTGCGTTCATGATTTGAATTTCTACTAAGCTTTGGAGTGTGCGTGTTTTACAGGTGATAGAGCGATTATTGAATTTCAGGAGATATGCATAGAGCACGTAAATCCGTTCTCAACCAAAATACGTATGTGGATTGTTCAGTTGATCATATTTGTGTGCCTCCTGAAATTCAATAATCACTCAATCACCTGTGAAACACGCACACTCCGAAGCTTAGTAGAAATTCAAATCATGAACGCAAGCCAATTGAATGATAAACCCCAGTGAAATAATTTGCAGCGTTTTTGGTTTATTATTCAATAATAAACCATAGTAATCGCTCTCGAAAAAAAATTTCTAACCCCCCCTGAAAATTTCATGGTTTACGTTTCAAAGGGTCTGGAATCCAAATCTGCAATAAAAAATTTTCCGTCCGTCCGCCGTACGCCGTACGCCGTACGCAAGATTTCTCCCAAACGGCTGGACCAAAACATCTGAAATTTTCAGGAAAAATCCATGTTGGTCCGACAACGCCCCAATTCTTTAGCCAGCTTTCTAACTCAAATTGAAGTGCCATTTAAGGGTTGTCAAAGTTTTGTAAAATCCCTAAAAACCTCAAAAACATCAAGGCGGCCTAAATGTGGACTTGTTTTGTAGAACTTTCCATGAGGAATCGAATGAGCCCCTTCCCAGGTCTGTAGGTCAAACCATTCCCGATTTATGGCATGATTAATGCGGCCAAGATTTGCGTTTTTCGAGTTCTGTTATCGCCTTCTTGATAACTGGCAGTTTCCCATCTGGCCGTTCCAAGCGCCCTCAACTCGAATATGGGAGTGAGCCCATTTCCTTTAATTTGATGTAGGTCTGATATGAAATCAAGAGAGACTTTGGGTAGTATAAAGGGAACTGCAAATATGGAGCGCAGTTTAAATGATATAAGGTAGCAGAAGCAAAACGCTGCAAATTCTTTCACTGGGGTTTATTATTCAATTGGCTTGCATTCATAATTTGAATTCCTACTAAGCTTTGGAGTGTGCGTGTTTCACAGGTGATTGAGTGATTATTGAATTTCAGGAGGCACACAAATATGATCAACTGAACAATCCACATACGTATTTTGGTTGAGAACGGATTTACGTGCTCTATGCATATCTCCTGAAATTCAATAATCGGTCTATCACCTGTGAAACACGGACACTCCAAAGCTTAGTAGGAATTCAAATCATTAACGCAAGAAAATTGAAGAATAAACCCCAGTGAAAGAATTTGCAGCGTTGCATGCTTCTTCAATGCTTCAACCCGTGTATCGGCTACAAAGCCTTTTAGGAGTTCACTCCAGTATCCACATTATCACATCACTAGGTTACTGCGACGAAAACATAAACAATAATAAACCAAAAAAACACCACAAATATATCGGGAATGGTTTAAGCTACGAACCTGGGGAAGGGCTCATTCGATTCCTCGTGGACAGTTCTTCAAAAAGAGTCCAAGTTTAGGCCGCCTTGACTTTTTTTGAGGTTCTTAGGGATTTTACAAACCTTTGACAACCCTTAAAGGGCACTTTAAATTAAGAGAGCTGGCTCAAGAATTGGGGCGTCGCCGGACCAAGATGGATTTTTCCTAAAAATTTCAGATTTTTTGCTCCAGCCGTTCGGGAGAAATCGTACGTACGGCGTACGGCGGACGGACGGAAAAAATGTTTATTGCAGATTCGGATTCTACACCCTTTCAAACGTAAACCATGAAATTTTCAGGGGGGGGGAGGTTAGAATTTTTTTTTTTTTTTTCAAGAGCGATTACAGTGGTTTATTATTGAATAATAAACCAAAATTAAAATTTAAAAACTTTTGAACAAGCTTTATGGGAAAATGATTCATTTAAAATACAAAAGAATAGACCAATCAAACGATTATCATTATTATTAATCAGTATGTAAAGCCAGTAATATGTCTTTAAATTGTTTTCAAAAATTATCTAGGTTGAATAAAAGAAGATTTTCATAATAAATTGTTACCAACTTTTATCACAAATAATATTTAATTACCGCAAACTATAATAAATCACGAAAATGATTAAATTGTCACAAGCTACAACGGCCTGTACAACTTGGCAGACGTTCTTTATTAAACAAGTTAAATTCAATAAACAAAAAGTGACTTCTTTGATATTGGCTGTTGGGAATGTTGACAAT
>JAVIWC010006624.1:0-11356 GCA_031894815.1 Creontiades dilutus | reverse complement strand
CCAGAACGCCAAGCCCTACCTACTAACCTACCTAAATGGGCATACAATCTGGTGAGGATGTGTCCCTGATGAATTACCTGCTTACTCAATACAACGTAGGTTTGATAGATTGATGCAGGTATGTGGATACCCTATATTTAGATATAAGATACAGGTACCTTAAGTAGGAGGTCTACTTTTATTTCCGTAGTATAACTATTCTCTACAACAAAAAGACAAAAGTTTATGCCAGTAGAATCTACAGTATACTATTCTACACAACTGTACAGGGTATCCCCAAAAACGTCGCCTTAACGAACACGTTATTTTTTGGACCAAGGGAAAACAAAGTGAAGCAAAGATTCGAATTTTTAGCTTAGAAAATGCTCGTGGGCGGATTTACGGGGGTGCCTCGCACCCCCAGATTTTTTATGATTTTTTAAAAATTCATATTGCATTTTTGTAATAATATTTTTGTTTTAGATCTAATTGTTTATATTACAATAAACTTTCAACAAGTTAGACGTAAGTATGCAAAGTCTTGGAATCTAAAGGAACCACTATTTTTTAAAACAAAATTAAACTATTTTTTTAACATAATGCGTGCGCGTGTGTGTTATACTGTTATACGGTGCTTCTTCATTTGAGGCTCAAGGCATAGTTCAGCCATATACTAGTTGAAAGATTCATTCATTCCTTCGTTCATTGTTGCCAAGGAAGTAATAATCAACCGGGCTCAAAAGCTAATTCTATTCGCTAAGCTAATTATTTTTTCGAAAATGGGTTTTTGATTTCTCTTTTGAGAAAAATGTGGTCGATATACATATACACAATTATTCTGCAGTAGACAAATCCGGAAAAGCTTAGAATTTGCCTACAAAAACTAGGGTGGGAAGTAGAAGCGACAGTCTCCATTGCTTCTTTTACACAAAAATGAATGTCTCTTTAACGACCAATCACGATCGCGTACCAGGGAAGGGGGGGGGGGATATTTTCCAAGTTTTCTATCTATTTGACTGTTTTTCTAATAATTTTTTCTTGTTCGTTTTTTAATTTCTATTTATCCGTCCCTCAATTATTTGCTTTCGTTAAGTAAAACATGGATTTACCACTAAGCACAATTTAAAATCGTTACCGCGACGTACATATTTAAAATTTTGATTTAAACCTTTCTATGTAGAGTATGGGAATTTTCGCCTTGCAAAAGTTACCTAGTTTCACACAAGGACCTTCATCTTATACAGCGCATCAGTTGGACAGACAGCTACAGACGTAGGTACCTACTTACTTAGCAACCTGCCACGTGCAGGTCGTGCCAGGGTGTAGTGAGTTTTCTTATGCAAACCCCACCAACCAAAGAGCGCCGGAACACTTGAACTTTGCCGAGCCCTTTCGGACGAGGGCTCCGGCTGTGTAGATCAAACCCAACTATAATTCGGGTGGGCGGGCTGACGGTGTCTGGACTCCGCTCATTTCTCAAGACTTCAGAGATAAAGCCGTCAGCTGGCGACTGGCGCTGCCCCACAACACCAGCTCTAACATGTTACTGAGATGAACTGATTTGGGATCTCCAGGAAATTTTGTAAACATAGGGGCAGAGTTTTGTTACAAAAGTGAGATGAGTTGAGGATAACAGACAACTGGTTGACATTAATACCAAAAGTTGATTCAGTACGTCCATAGACCTACTCAAATTATGGTTCAAGCACTCAAAGGACCAATTCTTCCCTGAAGAGTATCCCTCGTGAGATTACTCAAAATTGTCAAAGCATTATAAATAAAAAGTCTAAAACACAGCTATATACGCACATAAATCGTCTACGTTCAGGAAGACGGTCAAGCATGAAAGCCGGGCTGCAGGGCCCTTTCAACAGGAGGTCTGAGTTAGACCGCCTGTACGGATACAATTACATTGCAATTTACATTACTATTAGTATGTAGTGTAAGGAGTTATCGAGTTTAGGTAATGTACCACGGACTATGGAACAATCGTCTCGTCATTGTCAAATAACTTCCGAATATGAGCGAAGTAGTATGACTGTATAACTAACACTCGTTGTTAGAATGCCGGAGGCACACGGACAAACACCTGCAAGAAACCAAAGTATTTTTACAATGGTTGAAACCTCAAATTTTAAATAGAACATTGATGTATTTTCTTCTTGAAAGTGAAAATGCGATGCTTAGTAGTGCAATATTATTGCACAGTATTAATATTAAAAAGGAAAACTTTCGATAGGGAAATCTTAACCAAGTTTCTCAACCGATAAGAAGAACAGAGCCAAAACAGATCACCGTTCGTACAACAATGATGATCTCAATAAACTTTACCATCCGCACTCAGTCGGTTCATGAAATTCACTTCCGAATATTATCAAATATTTGATCTCTTTTGCTATCGTGTGAAGGTCCTTTGCGTTCTATCTGATGATAACACTCAATTTCGTAGGAAATTCTACTATTTCCCGCTAAACCACGCCATGAACCACCGTATGTTTGTTAAAAGATCCCTTGTTGACGGTGGCTATTCGATTTCCAACCAATCGAACCTTTTAACGACATCTCCTAATTCAAATACTATTATAAAGTAGGTGCGTCTTCCTATCTCGGTCAAGAATGCAGTTGTCCGGAGCACAGTGAATCAAGAGACGGTTAGTCAAAAATTGTGAGGGGCACGCGAGGGCGTATTGTTGGCGGTTCGTATGGCGGTCGAGAAACCAACAAGCCCTTGAAGGAACTTGAGGGAGGTAAAAATCTCCTCGAGGGAGATTTCGTCATTACATAGCACCACAAGTGGGTACCGCACCCATTCGTGTCGCATCATTGCTTCATCTTGTCATCGTGAACATCATTTCAAAATCGTTTCACGTGGGGCATGGACGGCGGTAGGCTACTTTGGGCGGTTGTGCCGAAATTTGTGTACCTACGTCCCGATATGAATCATAATTAGCCTTTTGGTATACTACTACTTTGTGAAATATTGACCATCATGTTCAAAAGAGCTGGTATCAGTTAGTCGATGCCAGCCCTTCTTGAGTGAACATGAAATACTGAAAAGGATTGCATAAAGGCTTTTAACTTCCGTAATGGCTAGCCCTCCTACGAGGTTCCCTGGACTATATAAGCAAAAAGAATGCTACCGCTTGTTCTCCGGTCTGCTACTCAACTGAATTGAAGTTTGGGACTTTATCATGAATAGCAAATTCGTCCAGAACCCAACGTCTCAGAAAGCTGTCACTCATCCTTGTACTGTCCTCTCGTTGAAGAAAACTCTTAAGATTTTTTCAGATGGGGAAGAAACGGCTGATCGTAGAACAACCCGAATGGTCCCATTAAATTTACAGAATTGATTTCCATCTGACTGAAACAAAAAAAGAGCTACAAGTCCCTGAAGTCGTACAGGGTAGTTTTACCCTCGAAAGTTTTTGATATTTATTTAAATTTTCTCACATAATGCCTAGATTACTGGCACATCCCGGATCGATGTCAGATTTTTTAGGGGAATTTTGTTAACTGGTCCAACAGTTTCAAAGAAAAGCCATACGTGAAGCAATGGCTCAGAAGTTATTAACGAAAGAGTGAAATGAGAAAATAATTTGGAAGTTGATGTGATGGGATGAGAAGTTGTTGATTGGGAAATAAGATGGTTGATAGAATTCAGTAACAATGTTAAATTCAATTATTAATGTTGAGGCCAAGAGGTTGATTCGCTTTCATAGCCCACTTGTATGCTTTTTCTGACTGGTGAAGCTGTCTGTCATTGGATCTTGGTGGCATCTTTTTAAGAACTTTCACCCGAAAACTCTGATCAAATCATACATCGTGGGATCTCGCATGCTCGTAGAGGAGGGAGTAGCCGATTGTGTGTGACTGAAACTCGGTGGTTTTTGAAACGCAGATTCAGTTTTGATGCTTTGCCCTCATAAAAAGGTTTTTGATCGCTATTGCATTTTTGACATATCAACTGGTGAACACACAGTTCTGATTGGCATTCTGCAGAGTTAACTCATTTGTAGGAATGTAGGGTGTTGACTGATGTGGATTCAGCACTTTCAATCACGAGGTTGCAGAGTTTACATCTGAGTCGGTCAAATGAATGAACCCTGATTGTTGAGCCCCCATATACTGTGTTCGAGGATGAACATGCGATAAAAATTTCACAGGCAAAAAAGCGTTTCTTCCAACAACTGATTCCCTATGATTGTTGATTCTCAAGTCGTGTGCTATCTTAGCTTCGCCAACGTAAAATGCAGGAAATTTTTGCACATCAACTCTCACACAAGCATTGATGTTCGGCAGCCAGCCGATCCTTTACATTTGTACGAGTTGTGGTTGTTGGCCTATGAGAACAGTTCGTCTTCAACAACTATGGGGCAAACTTTACACCATCTCTCACCACCTCTTGCAGGTAATTCTGTCCTAGCCGGACGCCTATGTCACAAAATGTCTCCGATCGACGAAGCTTGTCGATAGGACACAGACGATAACTCTCGATAAAATTGAGATAAAAACTTTGTTCTGGCGCCAAAAAATTCTAAACGAAAAGATGAGTTCGTTGGACAACACTTTTTGAGCAAGATAAATTGGTCAAATTTCTAAAATTGAAAAAAAAAAAATGAAAAAAAACGGATACAAATTGTTAAATTTATATTTTTCAGCAGAATATTACAAATTTTTATGAAAATTATACTTGATTTCATTGAAAATCTCATCAAACAAATTGATAGTTGAGAATTCTAAAAATCTGTCTGAAAAAATATGTTTTTTGGAACAAGTTTTTTTGCAATAACATCAATAGGTGGAATTGTTTGGCACACAATAGTGCTTAAATCCCAACTTAATTTAACATAAATTTAATCTGGTAATTTTGGGAAATTCATTCTAGTACGATCGTGCTGCATGACTGGAACTTTTTAAATTATTTTTTTGTTTTTATTTTATTATTTTTCATTTATTTTTTTTTTTGTGTTCTTTGATGGTCGATTATTATTGAAAATTATTAACCAAAAGGAGTAGAGAGATGATGTGCTACCTACCCATTTATAAAATCATTCGCTTGGAGCACCTGATCACTTCAGTACAGTACTGGTTAATTAGCACACAAGTTTGGAACAAGTTTTGGAACGACAGAGACAAATTCAATCTATCTCTTTGTCAAAAACTGAGAGGGCCAATCGAGCAGTTTCCAAGGCCAGGAAACACACGAAACCAACGATTCAAGACAGTTATAAAATCAATTATTCATAATATCAAATTGAAAATTTTGGCAAAGTAATCTGAAACTTCGGCACAATCTTAAATTTTAATATTTTTGGCATCTCAATTTGAAATGTTGGCGACTCAATTTCAACTTTCGGCTTTACTACTTCGAGCTTTTGGCATAGGTATCAATTTATACTTTTCACAAACCCAACTAATCCAACATTCCACCCCATATAGATCAATAAATGTTTTTTCTCTCTCTCACGATTCAAGGTTTTTCAGAATCAATTATTCATAATTCAAGAATTTTGTACATCTCTGTACAGTAAAGTACATCTATCATTCAGTCCACACATCCACTGTCTTTTACATTCTAAACATTTGTTTGACTTAATAATGCAGATATCGAACAGGATAGTTTGCACCTACGTCATAAGACCCTAATGTATTTCTGTGATGGCAAAGAAATAGTAGGCTAATTCATTTTACCTATTTTCAAACGCCTTTAAAGTGATATTTGACCATTAAAGACTGTTTGTTGATACTTTTAAACGATTTAAGTGGTTTTCTTTTAAATATATCCATCTGCCCCATTTTTAAACACGGGTGGCCAATACATCCCAAGTTTGTACAACAAGACAAAATAGCCATTTTAGAAAATCCAGTTTTGCTGTATTTTCACCTTCTTCAAAATTATGGTTTATACATATAATTAAACCACGTGAGTAGTATAGACTAATGCACCCTTCCGTTATTTGCTAAATTGTTCAAGTCTGGGAAAAAACGGAACTGAAAAAATCGTCCCAAGGTACAAGGCCCTACAGAACCAAAGATTGTGTGTTCTCCAAATTTATGTCATTAGAGATTTGGAAACTCCGCTAAAAGCTCCTCTCGAAATGCAGTTAATGATTTATCTGGTTTTTTTACGGGAAAAAGCGGCAGAATAAAAAAATTTTGTAACGATCTGGCCTCAGTGGTCCGAAGGTCATGCTCGACGCACGTCCTCCTCAATGCCAAGATGACCGCTAGCGATGGACCAGCTCGCTGCTGCTCTGCCTCATCAACTTCTCTCCTCATCTGCCCCTAATTTGCTCCAAACCGCCCCGCCCTTAGCATCTCCCAAGGGCGTCCAACCGTCTCGCGAATCTTAAAACCCCTCTTTAAAAAAAAATGAATAAATAAAAGCGATAAACAAAACTGTCCTTTTAAGAACAGTTTCCCGGTTTTTAATCGCTAAAAGAATCTCATTTTACTTTTTACAAGAAGGTAATGGACCAATCCGTCTCCTTGGCCGTAATATGTAATATGGATGTAGGGTCCCCGACGCTCCTTTTTTTCTTCTCATTATTATGTAGAAGCACGAGGTAGGTGACAATGTGATTCTTTGATAGCTCAAAGGGTATCCCATTTCACGTCATTTCATATTGTGGAGATTCTGTTGACAATATGTGGTCCAATATATAGGTACAAATGTTTAAGTTGGTTTGTGTACGCTCCAAAAACTCAAAAACGTCTGGACCAATTTCCATGCGGATGAGTGCATATTAACGAGCAAATTCCAGGATGGATTTAGGCTACACCACAATTCTCTAGATTTACTCCTTTGTATACTTGGAGTTCCCTGCTGACATCTGCCGAGAAAACAACTTTGTAATTAGAAAAAACCCTCATTTTCTCGGAGTATTAATATGCAAGCTTCTGTAATTTTTCCCAACGTATGATTATGAAGCATATATTAACAAATTTCTGTTGTGGGCCATTCCATGAAAAAATCTGAGAGGGAAATTTCCTTGTATTGACCCTAGAATGCTGAAATTTGGTAATGTGACTTCTCCTTTGGGGCACTAGGGGACGCTGTAACTACGGATTCCATTATGATCAGTTGAGGGAACTAGGTTCTCTCTTTTTCACCTTAAAACGTTGGAATTTTATAGGGAGATTCTCTGAGATATGAAGGGACGATTAAAACCATGAGATCTTCCCTCATCAGCTAAAATTCTCATGTTTTCTCTAGGATGTTGAAATTTAACAGCGTGACTCTCCGCTACATAAGAGAAGAATGTAATAATGTTTTTCAATGAAGTGAAGAAGACTCTCACTTAAGTAATTTAAAGTGCCCTTTAAGGTTTGTCAAAGTTTTGTAAAATCCCTTAAAACCTCAAAAAAAGTCAAGGCGGCCTAAATTTGGACTTTTTCGGTCCGTAGCACTACTAATGCCAATGTGACTGTGTTAAATACAGCAATAACCGATCATTTCCCAGTGAGGATAAATTTAGAGATTTTCCAAAATAAAATCTTGAACATTGATTGGAAAGATTTTTACAGCGAACAAGACGTGAATATCGCGGCTGAAAAATTGTACGCTTCACTTGAAGAGGCGAAAGTGAGTTCTCTGGTGCCTATTGAAATCAAAAGTAATAAGAAAACGATCCTAAAACCATGGATTACACCAGGTATCCTGAAATCAATACGCAAGAGAGACAGAATGGCTACAAAAACCTTAAGACAACCACTCAACAACGTTCTACAAGCAAATTATAGGAGGTACAAAAATATCTTAAACAACCTAATCAAAGATGAAAGAGAAAAATACATAAAACAAAAATTGAAGAAAGACGGCAATAATTTGAGAAAAAAATGGCAAACAATCGATGAAGCAGCGAACCGCGGAAGAAATGACAAAAATTGCTTTCCACTTGAGGATTGGATTCGGAACTCAAGTCATACCGAAACGGCAGAAGATGTTGCGAATCTTCTAAATAGTTATTTCTCATCAATCGGATCAAACTTGGCAAGTAACATAATATCGGAACCGTACACTTCAGAAGCTGAAATCAGGACACCACCATCTCAAACAAATTCAATGTTCATCTATGAAATAGAAACAAACGAACTACTTAAAACTGCTCGATTGCTGAGAGGGGGTTCGGCGCCGGGTCCCGATGGTTTACCCCCCTATGTCATAAAAAATGTTATTGAAAGTATAGCCGATCAACTAACCCACTTATACAATTTGAGTATCTCCAAAGGTGTGTTCCCTCAGAAATTCAAAATGGCAAAAGTAGTACCACTTTTCAAGAAAGGAGAAAAAACTGATCCAGCCAACTATCGACCCATTTCCTTGATAGACGTTATTGCCAAGATATTTGAGAAACTGCTCAAAAATCGATTAGTCAGCTTTCTGGAAAAGTCAAAGACCATAGCATCACAACAGTTCGGATTTAAAAAAGGTGTCAATACACAAGACGCTTTATTCAAGGTCACGGATGAAATTTACTCAAACTTGGACGCTGGCAAAAAAGTAACTCTAACGTGCCTCGACGTGGCAAAGGCTTTCGACACTATATCAAAAGCAAAACTTATCAAAAAGCTAGAAGCATCAGGGATTCGAGGACTAGCACTGGAGATGTTCAAATCATATAATAGTGACAGAGAACAAGCAGTCCACATTGGCAAAGCAAAAAGTGAAACTGCTATAATCCGCGAATACGGCTGTTCTCAGGGCACTTCAATTGGGCCGATTATTTTTTCCCTATATGTGAATGAACTTGCATCTCAAAAATATTCCGGGAAAATTTACATGTTTGCTGATGATGTTGCCCTAGTAAACACCGGGCAAACATGGCAGGAGGCCCATCAAAATGCCGAGAAAGATTTGAGGGCGATAGGACAATGGATGAACACCAACAAGCTTACCATCAATGCTACGAAATCAGTTTTCATGGACATAGCAAGAAAAACAGAACCACAATCAACATCGAGAGACCCCTTGAAATTACACATCTGCAATAACTTACCGTGTGACTGTCCAAAAATAGAAAAAGTTAGTAGCTTAGTTTATTTAGGAGTGACTTTCGATTCTCAAATGAAATGGACCCACCACATTCAAAATCTGTGTCAGAAACTAAGAAAATGTGCCTATACCCTCTATAGAATAAAATTTCTATCAGATGAGCTAAAGATCAATATTTATCAGGCGCTGTTTGAGTCAATCTCACAGTATGCAATTGTTATATGGGGGAGCACTTACAAGTACCTCATTGACAAAATTTACAGAATTCAAAAAATGACATTGAAGGTATTGTTCAATAAGCCCAGGCGCCATCCCACTGATAAATTATTTCATGATTTGAATTTGTTAAACGTCCACCAATTGTACACATTAAATATGCTAAAACTAATCCGTAAACACAAAAACATATATTTTGCTGATGTGAGACAGCGGCAATCAAAATCATACAGACTCAAGTTGCCGAGAGTAAAAAATACATTTGCTCAAATGACGACAAAATACAGAGGCATGCAAATAGTCAATAAAGATTTTGAAAAAATTATAAATCTAATGAATATAAATAGTGAGCAATTATTCAAAAAAGAAAGTTATAAACTGATAAGAGCTAACCCTTATGAGTACTAACAAAGCAGTTAAAATAAATAATAATAAAAGGAGTACAATGAGCAGTTATAATTTATAATAATAAATGGCGTGTATACTAAGTAGGTACATCATTTCATGGAATGTTAAATCTAAATTCTAATAATTAATGTGGTGTAAATATAGTGTTATAGATACGTACCTTATAAAAAATTAGATGTAAGAACCAACTCCGG
The DNA here is from genome assembly GCA_031894815.1 of Creontiades dilutus. Taxonomy (NCBI): domain Eukaryota; kingdom Metazoa; phylum Arthropoda; class Insecta; order Hemiptera; family Miridae; genus Creontiades; species Creontiades dilutus. The sequence continues at coordinate 1,564 of JAVIWC010006624.1, read as the reverse complement.
GCTGGGCCACAGTGTTACACTATCCAGCTCGGTCATCAGTTATTATTCAATTGTAGAATGTAACACGAATGTTTTTTATATTCTGATTTAATAATATTTCAGCCTTTTGATTTCACCCTTTAGGATTGAAAGACGCAGATGACTACAGTTAAGTTTCACTTAGACTACATTTATGATTTTTGGTCCAAGTTTTAGTAGTAACTTGAGTTTAAACCAGTAGTTGAAAAGAAAAGCTCCGAAAAGCGGGCGGACGACTTTTTTTCTTTTTAATTTGGTTTCGTTTTTTACGCTCTTTGAAACGTAAAATTAAGCACTTTGAGGGGTGAGAAGTAGGGATCGAATATTATTTGTTTCTTGGATGATTGTGAAAGTTCGTTATTGAAAATAATATACCAACCGGCACAGTCTTCGAACAATGATCGGCTTTTTTTAGACCAAATTAGTCAGCCCGCAATATATACCATTGAATTAAATCGCGAGTATGCGTTAAACCCCAATTCCTGGTAAATTCTTTACCATCCCGTGAAATATACAGCGGTAATTGAATCTGCAATCCCCTACTCATGCAGCGTTTACCAGACCACTCGGCCTGGTAAATGGCTAATTCGTGAAAAAAAATGCCCCGATGTACATAAAATTCGGAGTGGAACCTCTTGTTCTACCTTATCTTATTATTTCTATCTTCTTTCATTGCCGAGGCATGATTTTATTTAAAGAGCGAACTCAAAGTGTGACACAAATTTTCATTGTTTTTTAAGTGCTACTACCCTCAAAGTATGACACCAATTGTCATTGTTTTTCATGTGCTACTATCCGTTTTCTTCGTTCGACTACATTTGAACGCTTTTACACCTGATTCAGCGTTGAAAAACAATGAAAATTGATGTCCCACCAACATTTATGTTTGCAGATTTCTTTTGGGTTGCGCGCGGCCGAGAAAATCAAATGAGGAATCCGAGTCTGGAATAACAAATGGGGTTCTCCTATAAAAAAAAACAAAGTTGGTGAGAGTAGCGCACGTGCGCAGTGTAGCAATGTGGTCGAATTGGAGACCCTTGACAAAAAGCATACCGATTACCAAAATTGTTATTTTAGCCCAAAAATAACGATTCAGTTGCCGCTCTGAGCGCGTAGGGTGCGATCAAAAATATCGATTGAGGGCTCAAATTGTTATGAAACCAACCGTTGAATCCGAATTTATAATACGAAATGGAGATTTCTTTCTGAAAGAACAAAGTTAGTGTCCGTTGCTCACAATATGCACGTATTTAAAGTAGTTGGAAAAAAAACAAGCACATTACAAAAAGTTAGAAACAAATTTAACATTTATTATTTTATTTATCAAAATTATCAAGAACAAGTTATTGTGCCATAAAATGTATAGTTACCAATCACACCCCCTTTACATTTCTCAAATTTCATCACAATTGACATAAATGTAAGGAGCTTCACCAATTCGATCATCGCCTATGACTCGAATTTTTTATTTTCAGATTCGGTCTATAACCGAATTTTTCCGGTAAAAGAATAATTCCTTTGCAATCCGATCCCCTTAGTTGGCAAA
>JAVIWC010006623.1:0-11458 GCA_031894815.1 Creontiades dilutus | reverse complement strand
TTCCCCTTCTCGCAGAAGTTATTGTGCAACTGCCGGCAAAAACCTTCTCAATGGAAGTCAAGTAGAGGTTTTTAGAAAGGAAGCCTTTTTTTTTCGAGCTAGAGACAATAAAAAGAGAAAAAAACACTGACCCTTGACGGCACGCACTGAATGGCCCCGCGACCTTCGTTGGCGGCTTGAACCTTCAGAATTGCGATTGGCATCTGTGAAACGGTGAGTTTGGACTGTGACAATCATCATTACAGAGTTGGCGCCAACAAACTCCGTGGCATAAAACGCTAGCAAATTATTACATAGAGGTTTATTATATCCGTATTAGAATAGAACTTCTACGTAAATCCCTGATCAATGTATATTAGTCGTGCCTATGTAGGGTGTACAGTAGGGTGGCCCAAAAAACTCAACTTTTCCAAATTTCCTGCCCCCCCCCCCCCCCCCCAATTTGTTCTACTTCGTAAATCAGCCATACAGCCCAACTTGCAGCAACGTAGTGTGAGTAGAAGACAGTGCTCAACTGCTTGGAAGTTATGAAATTTCAGCCAATCGGGAGTTATTTTTCACTATCCTATTTTTTCGAAATGTATGTATCATTTAGGTATCCCAAGGATCCCATAAACTAAAAAGGGGGTCTTGAGCCAAATATCACGTGAAACGGGGGAAAATTCTCAAAAACCATGCCTGGGTTTCACAGGAAATTCGTCTACGTTCATGTCTTATCGTTCTGGTGTTTTTTGTGGATCATAAAGCGGCCCACACACTATCCAACCGTCGGCCGAGAATCGGTGGTGGGGGGTGCCGAAAGACGACCCCCTCTCCGCACTCGCACCTGAGTTGGACGGTGTGTGGAAGGGACCCAACCGTCGGGCCCATTGGATGACTAGAACCACCCGACATCAAGCGGTCGGGTTCCCCCACCTTCAGTCCCGATTGTCGGCCGTCGGTTGGATAGTGTGTGGGCCGCTTAACGATGTCATCAACTACTCGTTCAAAAGATAATATGTTTCTGCTTTCCTTGCGCTTGAAAGGAAATGGCAGCCAAGACACGATTATATGGAAGTCATCGTACTAGCATTGCTTGTGCTAGGAGTCCCGTTTGACAAAATACACTGGAGGTAGTAATGGCAACAAAAAATCGATTTTTTTGAAAAATCGATTTTTACTGTTTAAAAAATCGATTTTTTAAGATCGATTTTTTAAAGGCGATTTTTATTTAAAATCGATTTTTTTAACCGAAAAAAATCGATTTTTACCTGTTTAAAATGCGTTTTTGTTATATTACAATGAAAATAATACATTAAAATATTATCCAGTGTGGAGAATCTAAAATAACGATCCGTATTTACTCCGGTGGTCAGTATTCAGTAACGATGTGAGTTCTACTGATTCTACACAGTCACCATTTTACCACAGATCGAAATAGACGGCACTACCTTCACAACAACTCGATCTCGTTCGAATCGAATCGTCGAGGTCTCTCCACTCTCTACCTCCTTCCCTTCCTCCGGCTTCAGAGAATCGAGAAGAGAGATACAGAGAAGTGGAAGTCATCGCACTGCCTAGACAGTATTCCTTTGTTAAACAACAACAACAACAAAATTAAAAAATTATAAACTACTATTTTAGACAAATTATACTGATCATACCACTCAGCAGAAGAACAAAAACAATCATCAGTTCAAATCAGCTGATTAACCATGTCAGTCAACACTAGTTACAAAATGGTAACTCTACTCTACTCAGTACCAGTACTAGTACCCTTGCAGAATTGTAAAATTGTAGATGTAGATTGTAAATTACAATTTTACCGGATTAGTCCGTATTTGTAAACTTGAACTTTTAAGTTACAGGCCCCATATATTGTTTTATACCGTGTTATACTGGTATATCTCATAGATTTAAAAAAATCGATTTTTTGGTCTCGATTTTTATTTGAAATCGATTTTATTCTTTCGATACCTACATCGATTTTTTGAAAAATCGATTTTTTGATAAGTGTTGCCATCACTAACTGGAGGGCCAATCGTTAAATATTGGAATGAAGCCCCTGTTGCCGCAAATTCTCCATCCGCCGGCCTTAGCTTGTGGAAAGATCTGACAGAATACGAGCGGTTCGATTCAGAGGTGAGCAATGTCGCAAAAAAAGCTTTTGAAAACCACTTGTGGTATCTCTCGGATGAGTTGGTCAAAGAAAAAGGAAGAGACGCTCATGAGTGGAATGAATAATGAACCACAAAACCGTTCGGTGAGGGGTAACGCTTAATAATTAAGCGTTCTGATTATTGATCAATTATTGATGAATCGGGCTGACAGTGTGTTTGATCTATCTGTCTCTAGCTGATTTCACCACCAACAGAACTGCAGCCTTATTGAAAAAGTTGGGAATAAATGACAGTTTCCTGGCCCTAAATTCAGGAGAATGGGAGTCGAACCCAGAATATATTGAAGGGAAAAAAGGATCCGGAATCTCAAGGTGATAAATGATATTGCTGAAAGAGGCGTCAAGCTATTTGATGGTTTCAACTGGGTCATTACCGTATATATATTTATGGTGCCAAACTTTTACGTTTTTTGCAAATTCTTTCACTAGGGTTTATTAGTCAATTGGCTTGCATTCATACTTTGAATTTCCACTAAGCTTTGGAGTGTGCGTGTTTCACAAGTGATAGAGCGATTATTGAATTTCAGGAGATATGCATAGAGCACGTAAATCTGTTCTCAACTAAAATACCTATTTGGATTGATCAGTTGATCGTATTTGTGTGCAAATAGGTGTGCAAATAGGTACTTACTTTGCAAATAGGCATACTTTGAATTTCCACTAAGCTTTGGAGTGTGCGTGTTTTACAAGTGATAGAGCGATTATTGAATTTCAGGAGATATGCATAGAGCACGTAAATCTGTTCTCAACTAAAATACCTATTTGCACACCTATTTGCACACAAATATGATCAACTGATCAATCCAAATAGGTATTTTAGTTGAGAACAGATTTACGTGCTCTATGCATATCCCCTGAAATTCAATAATCGCTCTATCACCTGTGAAACACGCACACTCCAAAGCTTAGTAGAAATTCAAATCATGAGTCATTGAATAATAAACCCCAGTGAAAGAATTTGCAGCGTTTCATGCGTATCAGAATGCTTCAACCCGTGTATCGGCTACAAAGCCTTTTAGGAGTTCACTCCAGTATCTACATTACTACATCACTAGGTTACTGCGATGAAAACATAAACAATTATAAACCAAAAAAACGCAAATGTTGGCACCATACATCGGGAATGGTTTGAGCTACGGACCTGGGGAGGGGCTCATTCGATTCCTCGTTGATTGTTCTTGAAAAAGAGTCCAAATTTAGGCCGCTTCGACTTTTTTTTGAGGTTTTTAGGGATTTTACAAAACTTCGACAACCCTTAAAGGGCACTTCAATGAAATAATTTGCAGCGTTTTATTTTTTAAGAGGGAATGTTTTTGAAAAAAATTGAGATTTTATGCGAAAGAACGTATGTTTTCAAGCACATTTGGGTTTTTAATTCGCGAGAATGGTTCATAATATCCCCCGTTCTCGTGGACGCAAGCCAATTGAATGAAATTGAATAATAAACCTCTGTGTGATAAGAAAAAAACCTCTGCCAAGTGGGTGTGGCACATAGCTTCCTCGTATCCATAACATGACGGTATAGATCATTGAAAATTATTATTGACTAAAGAACTTCGTTCAATTAGGCGAAGTATATGTTGAATTAGGGTAAATTTATTGTTATGCAGGAGCGTAACTTGAGAAAATAAAGGTAGACATGTTCAACTATTGAACAAACTATAAAGTATACCTAATAAGTCCGAACAATCCCTGAAAATTTCATCGAAATCAGTCAAGAACTCCCGGTGTTATGATTGTGGCAAGGATTTCACGTTTGCGCATGCGCAGAGGCTGCTATTGATCCGGGGGTCATGAAACTCATAGGGGACCATCTATACCCTAACCCGCACAATCCCTGAAAATTTCATCGACATTGGTCAAGAACTCCCGAAGTTATGCCCGTAACAAAGATTTCACGTTTGCGCATGCGCAGAGGCTAACAATGATCCGGGGGTCATGAAACCTATAGGGGACCCCTAACCCGCACAATCCCTGAAAATGTCATCGAAATTGGTCGAGAACTCCCGCAGTTATGCGCATAACAAAGATTTCACGTTTGCGCATGCGCAGAGGCTACTATTGATCCGGGGGTCATGAAACCTATAGGGGACCATCTATACCCTAACCCGCACAATCCCTGAAAATTTCATCGAAATTGGTCAAAAACTCCCGGAGTTATGGGCGTAACAAGGATTTCACGTTTACGCATGCGCAGAGGCTACTATTAATCCGGAGATTATGAAACTCATAGGGGACCATCTACACATCAAACCAAACAATCCCTGAGAATTTCATCGAAATTGGTCAAGAACTCCCGGAGTTATGCGCGTAACAAGGATTTCACGTTTGCGCATGCGCAGAGGCTACTATTGATCCGGGGGTCATGAAATCTATAGGGGACCATCTACACCCCAACCCGCACAATCCCTGAAAATTTCATCAAAATTGGACTATAACTCTTCCGCTACTTTAGTAGACTCGGAAGCAATACACATAGAGAAAATAGGTAGCAATACGTAGTCAATTCACTGAGTTACTGCCCTTTAAAATAAATGATTTTTTTGAGTTTCTGTCGTAGTTTTTGTTCTTGAATCTTCTGGTTGTGGTCTCCGATGTATTTTTTTATCCTGATACTGAAATAAGCTTTCCCAATACTCTCAATCAACCAATTCTTGTGATTGTCTTCTCCACCAATCGCTAAGTGGGCTGATTCTGTGAAGAAGTTCATATTTGAGCAATTTGACAGTAACTTGTTTGTGTAGTAGTCGAGGTTGCTTTTGACGTTGTTATTCAAAACAGTCATCTGATTGATTGAGATAAATAATATTAAACAAATACTGAAAGAGAAACTGCTCATTCATCCTGACCATATGGTAACTACCAGATTTAAAATTAGTAAATCTATTTCTCTACCCCTTCTTCATACAACGGCAGCACAAAACATGTACAATTACAAAGGCATTATTTCATTTAATAAATTACCTACTATATTACAGACAAGATTACTTGAAGGGTCAATAAATTCCTTTTTCATTTTAAAAACTCATTTTTTATCAAATTAGGTGTGCATACGTAAATAATATATGTATAAGTATGTATATATTGATAAACATTACTTTTTCTTCTTTGAATCATTGTATTATTAAACAATCCAATGGTGTTGGATAGGTTCCTCCGCTGATTGGATTATTTAACATAGGTACCTCATATCTGTAGTGACATATCTGTAAATAGATTGAGCTCAACCGACTCATCTCCCTACCGCGGGCTTTTAGCTCTTACTGGGAGATAATATTTCCGAAATATCTTTAATGTAAGGAAATATTATACCTATATGTATTTAAGTTGTGGAAATAAATTCATTTCATTTCATTTCATTTTCATCTTGAAGATTTGCTCGCAGATTTTACATACGCGATTGACATCTGGTGAGGGCTGAATCAATCCCCCTCGGTTTTTGATTGAGACCAAGTTCACAGTTGAATTCAAAGGGTTGTTTTCGGAATCATTTAATATTGCGGATAAACATTCCTCACATTTGATTTTACGACTGGGCTTTTTGAACAATATCCCTAATGTCATTTGTTGAATGTTAAAATTTTTATCAATTAAGTACTTGAAAATGCTTCACGATCACCTTACCTCATAGTCATAGTACCCTACAATAAAAACACTGGATTCAGCAGTGTAATGAATTCAGAATAGAAATAAGTTTTTTAGTAGGTAGGTAAAATGGAACCTAATTCTTTCACTTATTTGGTAACTTGAATCGATGAAAATTTCAACTTTGATGTTTACGGTAAATGTCTGGGATTCTAGGAGGAGTTTAGGGAAGCCTAACCCTCATAATGTATTCTAGTGTACTTCGCAACATTCTTACAGCTAGTTTTTTAGGCAATGAGTTCATTTTGGTTTATTATTCAATAATAAACCATAGTAATCGCTCTCGAAAAAAAAATTTCTAACCCCCCTGAAAATTTCATGGTTTACGTTTCAAAGGGTCTGGAATCCAAATCTGCAATAAAAAATTTTCCGTCCGTCCGCCGTACGCCGTACGCAAGATTTCTCCCAAACGGCTGGACCAAAACATCTGAAATTTTCAGGAAAAATCCATGTTGGTCCGACAACGCCCCAATTCTTTAGCCAGCTTTCTAACTCAAATTGAAGTGCCATTTAAGGGTTGTCAAAGTTTTGTAAAATCCCTAAAAACCTCAAAAAACATCAAGGCGGCCTAAATGTGGACTTGTTTTGTAGAACTTTCCATGAGGAATCGAATGAGCCCCTTCCCAGGTCTGTAGGTCAAACCATTACCGATTTATGGCATGATTAATGCGGCCAAGATTTGCGTTTTTCGAGTTCTGTTATCGCCTTCTTGATAACTGGCAGTTTCCCATCTGGCCGTTCCAAGCGCCCTCAACTCGAATATGGGAGTGAGCCCATTTCCTTTAATTTGATGTAGGTCTATGATAAATGAACGCAAGCCAATTGAATAATAAACCCCAGTGAAAGAATTTGCAGCGTTTTTTTTCGAACTACAATCCGATTTGCTGTGAAACACAGAAAACTCCGACGGCTGGGGTTAGCAAGGCAAGCGAGGGAGACAGGGTTGATCACCAGGTAGTGGGGGGACCCTGACACATCCCGCCCGCCTGGTAAGGCCGCTCTAGTTAATTCTATACTCGCTGCTTGTATCTCGTACATTGTCCGATCGCCACCGACCGTCTCAATTCAACGTGCCGACTCCACGCGTTTTTCTTTGATCGAATTTCTTTCTTTTTCCCCCCCATTATGACAGATCCCCCCGAAAGACGTTTCGGCACTCGTCGAGACGTGCGTTGGAAGGCGTTTCGACGGCCGTTCAACAAAGTTACGAGACGTGCGTTAACTCGGAAGAAGCATTTGTTTCGACGGCCGTTATTGGGATTTGATCACCGACCGTCCCAGTTTAGACAGAAGCATGACCAAGGAAAGTTACGCAATGTAACGTTCGACATTAAGGACTTTCGTCACTAACTCGAATCAAACAAGATGATGCCTATTCCGAGTTTATTCTCAGGAAAAGTGCGCCATTCGTGAAACGGGCGCTTTACAAGCGACTAAAGTGAGCTGGGCAGATTTTTTTTCTTCTGGCAATTCATATGCCCTACCTTTTTCTTGATGCAAAGATTATAGGCCCTCCCGAGTAAACGTAAACCGTTCAAATTGAGTGATGAACGTGAAAAATGTCAGTAACGTGGGTGTAACCAAGTCAATTTTCGTGTATGCGACCATTCAGTACGGCCAAACCGTGAGGACTGAGAAAAAAATTTGCCAAACTCCAGTATCTGGATATGTATATCCATAATTTCTATGGTTTTCTAATTGAAAAATGCGTGTTCAGGTTTAGGTGTGAGGCTTCAAACTTTGTAATAGAATAATTTGTCAGTAGAGTGGGTAAATCGGAAAATGCATGCCAATTTCTCTCAGAGGGAAATTAGGGATTTTTTTATGGCTCATTCTTTAAAGAAAACCCTGGCTGACGAGATTCCCTCCCGCGCGCGGGCCTCTATGATGCCAGTTGGCCGACAAATGGTAAAGAGGGCAGTTCAGCACGGTGGAATTTTTATTCAGGTCAGTAAAGTGTCTCAATGGTATACCTCTAAAAATATAATTAGGCAGTTTCTTTTTGCATGTTGGAATTCTACTAGTCGAACTTGAATATTTCATAACCAACTTTTTCCCCTCCTATCAAATTCAAGGAGTACACAGAGTTTGAAATGTCATTTGTCAGTCGCGTGGGCGAAAAGTGGTCAGTGGCATGGAAGCATCATTAATCCACGCTACTGACAATAATTCCGTGGCATGGACAAGGTAGTGAATTTGCCCCTTGTTATTAGATTTCAACATGCACCCACATCTGCTATGTTTTGCAAATGAACGTTTAGGCACCTATGTTGTCCCTGATGACACCGCTGTGCATTGAAGCTCAATCCGTCTGTTCACTCCTGCAATTGATGAAGGGGATTGGATAGCTGCCGTGTATGACGACGAGTGGTACCCTGGAATCGTTGAAAAAGTCCAAGACGACCAGGGACTTGTCATTTCGTGGCCAGATCGAGATCTAATAACTTTTTTGTGTGGCCGAACCATCATGACAGGTGTTCATACCATTTGATGGAGTGTTGTGCAAAATCAAAAACCCTCCAGTATCCGTCACGTCAAGGTTGACAAAAATCGACGAATACAAACATCGAATTTTGAAAAATAACTTGAATTAGAATAGTGCTAAAGAAATCGTTATTCTGAAGCATGTTCAAAAGAGATAAAAGAAAATACCGATTTCCAACACCTATGGTTTTCGAAAATTTGGAGTCTGAAATGTGCACTTTTCCTGAGAATCAGCCATATACACTGCTGACCTTCCAGAAGTCGAAAATAACATAACAGCTACCTTTGCTGATGACACTGCCATCCTAGCCATCGGGCAAGACAACAATGAATCTGTTACTAAATTGAATCACTCTATCTCCAAAATAGAAAGATGGACTGCAAAATGGAGGATCAAAATGAATGAGCTAAAGTCGATACATGTGGACTTCACTAACCGAAGGCTACAGTACATTCCGACTTTTCTCAATGGTAAAATCATCCCGTACGCCAACGAGGCAAAATACTTGGGGATGACCCTCGATGCAAAGTTGCGGTGGAAATCACACGCGAAGAAAAAGAAAAACGAACTTTGCCTGAAATACAGGAAACTTGACTGGCTCATGGGACGACGCTCAGTCTTGCCAATAGAGAGCAAACTTATGCTCTACAAACAAGTCCTCAAGCCTGGATGGACTTATGGATGCCAGCTATGGGCTGTGCAGGCAAGAGTAACATCGCAATAATACAAAAATTCCAAAATAAAGTACTCAGGGACGTAGTTAATGCTCCCTGGTACGTAAAAAACCTCTGCCAAGTGGGTGTGGCACATAGCTTCCTCGTATCTATAACATGACTGTATAGATCATTGAAAATTATTATTGACTAAAGAACTTCGTTCAATTAGGGGAAGTAAATGTTGAATTAGGGTGAATTTATTGTTATGCAGGAGCGTAACTTGAGAAAATAAAGGTAGGCATGTTCAACTATTGAACAAACTATAAAATATACCTAATAAGTCCGAACAATCCCTGAAAATTTCATCGAAATCAGTCAAGAACTCCCGGAGTTATGCTTGTGGCAATTATTTCACGTTTGCGCATGCGCAGAGGCTGCTATTGATCCGGGGGTCATGAAACTCATAGGGGACCATCTATACCCTAACCCGCACAATCCCTGAAAATTTCATCGAGATTGGTCAAGAACTCCCGGAGTTATGCGCGTAACCAGGATTTCACGTTTGCGCATGCGCAGAGACTACTATTGATCCGGGGGTCATGAAACCTATAGGGGACCATCTACACCCCAACCCGAACAATCCCTGAAAATTTCATCAAAATTGGTCAAGAACTCTCGGAGTTATGCGCGTAACCAGGATTTCACGTTTGCGCATGCGCAGAGGCTACTATTAATACGGGGGTCATGAAACCTATAGGGGACCATCTACACCCCAACCCGCACAATCCCTGAAAATTTCATCAAAATTGGTCGAGAACTCTCGGAGTTATGCGCGTAACAAGGATTTCACGTTTGCGCATGCGCAGAGGCTATTATTAATCCGGAGATCATAAAACTCATAGGGGACCATCTACACATCAAACCAAACAATCCCTGAAAATTTCATCGAAATTGGTCAAGAACTCCTGGAGTTATGAGCGTAACAAGGATTTCACGTTTGCGCATGCGCAGAGGCTACTATTGATCCGGGGGTCATGAAACCTATAGGGGACCATCTACACCCCAACCCGCACAATCCCTGAAAATTTCATCAAAATCGGACAATAACTTCGTGTAGTTTTGCCCGTAACAAGGATTTGCTGACAGACAGACAGACAGACACGGAACCAAAATTGTTCAGAAAGGTCTAAAACGCAAAATGCGAGTGGAATTTTTGATTTTGGAGACAAAAAAATTTTCACATTCCGAAAGTGAAAACAATGCTTCCGCTACTTCAGTAGACTCGGAAGCAAAATGAGAACCTCCATCGTGATCTTGGATTGGATTTGGTGCAAACCGAAATACACCGTTTTGCTGCAGCCCATCAACAGAGGCATGCGCCAGGGGCATGTCAACGAAGAGGCCGTCCATCTTCTCGACGTTGAACACCTCGTTAGAAGGTTGAAGAGGAAAAAACCACACGAATTAGTGTTGTGAAAATAGTTAGAGTGTAACACATTTATAAAAACATTGTGACTGTTTAGTACTCTACCTCCTGTACATTTTTTGACACGGGTTTACTTACCCCAACAAGAATACCCCAACAAGAAGGCACAACTGTTGCCACCTTTGCAGATGATACGGCTATCCTCTCTGTTGGAGATGATATAGAAGCTGCAACACGCAAACAACAGACGTCTACTACTGAGGTTTGTAAATGGACCAAGATGTGGAGAATGAAGCTGAACGAATCAAAATCAGCCCACATAAACTTCACTAACCGAAAAGTCCCAATCTTGAATGTTGAGATCAATTCGAATAAAATACCGCATACTGAAGCAGTTAAATACTTGGGTTTGACACTTGACTCCAAATTAAACTGGAATAAACACATAGAAAAGAAGAAAGAAGAACTTAAAATCAAGTACAGAAGGATGTATTGGCTAATGGGAAGGAATTCCCATCTCTCTCTTCACAACAAACTGCTTATATATAAGCAGATCCTTCGCCCTATTTGGACCTATGGGATACAGATCTGGGGCTGTGCCAAGAAATCAAATATTAAGAAAATCCAAACCTTTCAGAATAAAATACTGAGAAGTATAGTTGGAGCCCCTTGGTACATGCGAAACGATGATATTCATCGAGATTTGAGGATGGAGACAGTCTATGAAATTATTGCAAAATACGCAAGGAAGCATGAACATCGCCTCCACAAACACGTGAACCCGGAGATGCTCTACGTTTTGGACAACGAAGGTGAAATCCGACGTCTCAAGCGAAACAAACCACTGGATTTAGTTGTGCTGCGTGAATAGAAGTGCAATCGAACTCAGTGCTAATTAATTGAGCTATATAATAAAGGGCTAGATTTTGCTGTAAACCTACCCTCTTGGAGTGTACCTTTATTGATATGTAAAATTGCTAGATGAAATGTATTTGATTTTTCAGTCGCAATTAATAAATCACGAAAAAAAAAAAATTGTGTTATTCACCTATTTCTTTTTAACCTGCGTAGCGAGGCCATTAAACTAG
>JAVIWC010006622.1:0-11340 GCA_031894815.1 Creontiades dilutus | reverse complement strand
CCTTAAGTGAGTTTGAAAGGGATTAAACAGAGTTAATTTTTGAGCAATTTTGATGAAAAATCGCGAAAATAACCATGAAGGAAGCGTTTTATCGAAAAACGGACTTCAGATTCGTGTTCAGCACCCCGAAAAACCCCTTAGAGAGTAGGTTTGAAAGCGATTAAACAGAGATAATTTTTGAGCAATTTTGATGAAAAAACGCGAAAATAACCATGAAGGAAGCGTTTTATCGAAAAACGGACTTCAGATTCGTGTTCAGCACCCCGAAAAACCCCTTAGAGAGTAGGTTTGAAAGCGATTAAACAGAGTTAATTTTTGAGCAATTTTGATGAAAAAACGCGAAAATAACCATGAAGGAAGCGTTTTATCGAAAAACGGACTTCAGATTCGTGTTCAGCACCCCGAAAAACCCCTTAGAGAGTAGGTTTGAAAGCGATTAAACAGAGTTAATTTTTGAGCAATTTTGATGAAAAATCGCGAAAATAACCATGAAGGAAGCGTTTTATCGAAAAAAGGACTTCAGATTCGTGTTCAGCACCCCGAAAAACCCCTTAGAGAGTAGGTTTGAAAGGGATTAAACAGAGTTTATTTTTGAGCAATTTTGATGAAAAATCGCGAAAATAACCATGAAGGAAGCGTTTTATCGAAAAACGGACTTCAGATTCGTGTTCAGCACCCCGAAAAACCCCTTAGAGAGTAGGTTTGAAAGGGATTAAACAGAGTTTATTTTTGAGCAATTTTGATGAAAAATCGCGAAAATAACCATGAAGGAAGCGTTTTATCGAAAAACGGACTTCAGATTCGTGTTCAGCACCCCGAAAAACCCCTTAGAGAGTAGGTTTGAAAGCGATTAAACAGAGTTTATTTTTGAGCAATTTTGATGAAAAATCGCGAAAATAACCATGAAGGAAGCGTTTTATCGAAAAACGGACTTCAGATTCGTGTTCAGCACCCCGAAAAACCCCTTAGAGAGTAGGTTTGAAAGCGATTAAACAGAGCGCGAAAATAACCGTGAAGGAAGCGTTTTATCGAAAAACGGACTTCAGATTCGTGTTCAGCACCCCGAAAAACCCCTTAGAGAGTAGGTTTGAAAGGGATTAAACAGAGATAATTTTTGAGCAATTTTGATGAAAAATCGCGAAAATAACCATGAAGGAAGCGTTTTATCGAAAAACGGACTTCAGATTCGTGTTCAGCACCCCGAAAAACCCCTTAGAGAGTAGGTTTGAAAGGGATTAAACAGAGATAATTTTTGAGCAATTTTGATGAAAAATCGCGAAAATAACCATGAAGGAAGCGTTTTATCGAAAAACGGACTTCAGATTCGTGTTCAGCACCCCGAAAAACCCCTTAGAGAGTAGGTTTGAAAGGGATTAAACAGAGATAATTTTTGAGCAATTTTGATGAAAAATCGCGAAAATAACCATGAAGGAAGCGTTTTATCGAAAAACGGACTTCAGATTCGTGTTCAGCACCCCGAAAAACCCCTTAGAGAGTAGGTTTGAAAGGGATTAAACAGAGATTATTTTTGAGCAATTTTGATGAAAAATCGCGAAAATAACCATGAAGGAAGCGTTTTATCGAAAAACGGACTTCAGATTCGTGTTCAGCACCCCGAAAAACCCCTTAGAGAGTAGGTTTGAAAGGATTAAACAGAGATAATTTTTGAGCAATTTTGATGAAAAATCGCGAAAATAACCATGAAGGAAGCGTTTTATCGAAAAACGGACTTCAATTCGTGTTCAGCACCCCGAAAAACCCCTTAGAGAGTAGGTTTGAAAGGGATTAAACAGAGATAATTTTTGAGCAATTTTGATGAAAAATCGCGAAAATAACCATGAAGGAAGCGTTTTATCGAAAAACGGACTTCGAATTCGTGTTCAGCACCCGAAAAACCCCTTAGAGAGTAGGTTTGAAAGGGATTAAACAGAGATAATTTTTGAGCAATTTTGATGAAAAATCGCGAAAATAACCATGAAGAGCGTTTTATCGAAAACCCCTTAGAGAGTAGGTTTGAAAGCGATTAAACAGAGTTTATTTTTGAGCAATTTTGATGAAAAATCGCGAAAATAACCATGAAGGAAGCGTTTTATCGAAAAACGGACTTCAGATTCGTGTTCAGCACCCCGAAAAACCCCTTAGAGAGTAGGTTTGAAAGCGATTAAACAGAGTTTATTTTTGAGCAATTTTGATGAAAAAACGCGAAAATAACCATGAAGGAAGCGTTTTATCGAAAAACGGACTTCAGATTCGTGTTCAGCACCCCGAAAAACCCCTTAGAGAGTAGGTTTGAAAGCGATTAAACAGAGTTTATTTTTGAGCAATTTTGATGAAAAATCGCGAAAATAACCATGAAGGAAGCGTTTTATCGAAAAACGGACTTCAGATTCGTGTTCAGCACCCCGAAAAACCCCTTAGAGAGTAGGTTTGAAAGCGATTAAACAGAGTTTATTTTTGAGCAATTTTGATGAAAAAACGCGAAAATAACCATGAAGGAAGCGTTTTATCGAAAAACGGACTTCAGATTCGTGTTCAGCACCCCGAAAAACCCCTTAGAGAGTAGGTTTGAAAGCGATTAAACAGAGTTTATTTTTGAGCAATTTTGATGAAAAAACGCGAAAATAACCATGAAGGAAGCGTTTTATCGAAAAACGGACTTCAGATTCGTGTTCAGCACCCCGAAAAACCCCTTAGAGAGTAGGTTTGAAAGCGATTAAACAGAGTTTATTTTTGAGCAATTTTGATGAAAAAACGCGAAAATAACCATGAAGGAAGCGTTTTATCGAAAAACGGACTTCAGATTCGTGTTCAGCACCCCGAAAAACCCCTTAGAGAGTAGGTTTGAAAGCGATTAAACAGAGTTTATTTTTGAGCAATTTTGATGAAAAATCGCGAAAATAACCATGAAGGAAGCGTTTTATCGAAAAACGGACTTCAGATTCGTGTTCAGCACCCCGAAAAACCCCTTAGAGAGTAGGTTTGAAAGCGATTAAACAGAGTTTATTTTTGAGCAATTTTGATGAAAAAACGCGAAAATAACCATGAAGGAAGCGTTTTATCGAAAAACGGACTTCAGATTCGTGTTCAGCACCCCGAAAAACCCCTTAGAGAGTAGGTTTGAAAGCGATTAAACAGAGTTTATTTTTGAGCAATTTTGATGAAAAAACGCGAAAATAACCATGAAGGAAGCGTTTTATCGAAAAACGGACTTCAGATTCGTGTTCAGCACCCCGAAAAACCCCTTAGAGAGTAGGTTTGAAAGCGATTAAACAGAGTTTATTTTTGAGCAATTTTGATGAAAAAACGCGAAAATAACCATGAAGGAAGCGTTTTATCGAAAAACGGACTTCAGATTCGTGTTCAGCACCCCGAAAAACCCCTTAGAGAGTAGGTTTGAAAGGGATTAAACAGAGTTTATTTTTGAGCAATTTTGATGAAAAATCGCGAAAATAACCATGAAGGAAGCGTTTTATCGAAAAACGGACTTCAGATTCGTGTTCAGCACCCCGAAAAACCCCTTAGAGAGTAGGTTTGAAAGCGATTAAACAGAGTTTATTTTTGAGCAATTTTGATGAAAAATCGCGAAAATAACCATGAAGGAAGCGTTTTATCGAAAAACGGACTTCAGATTCGTGTTCAGCACCCCGAAAAACCCCTTAGAGAGTAGGTTTGAAAGGATTAAACAGAGTTTATTTTTGAGCAATTTTGATGAAAAATCGCGAAAATAACCATGAAGGAAGCGTTTTATCGAAAAACGGACTTCAGATTCGTGTTCAGCACCCCGAAAAACCCCTTAGAGAGTAGGTTTGAAAGGATTAAACAGAGTTTATTTTTGAGCAATTTTGATGAAAAAACGCGAAAATAACCATGAAGGAAGCGTTTTATCGAAAAACGGACTTCAGATTCGTGTTCAGCACCCCGAAAAACCCCTTAGAGAGTAGGTTTGAAAGCGATTAAACAGAGTTTATTTTTGAGCAATTTTGATGAAAAAACGCGAAAATAACCATGAAGGAAGCGTTTTATCGAAAAAAGGACTTCAGATTCGTGTTCAGCACCCCGAAAAACCCCTTAGAGAGTAGGTTTGAAAGCGATTAAACAGAGTTTATTTTTGAGCAATTTTGATGAAAAATCGCGAAAATAACCATGAAGGAAGCGTTTTATCGAAAAACGGACTTCAGATTCGTGTTCAGCACCCCGAAAAACCCCTTAGAGAGTAGGTTTGAAAGCGATTAAACAGAGTTTATTTTTGAGCAATTTTGAAAAAACGCGAAAATAACCATGAAGGAAGCGTTTTATCGAAAAACGGACTTCAGATTCGTGTTCAGCACCCCGAAAAACCCCTTAGAGAGTAGGTTTGAAAGGGATTAAACAGAGTTTATTTTTGAGCAATTTTGATGAAAAATCGCGAAAATAACCATGAAGGAAGCGTTTTATCGAAAAACGGACTTCAGATTCGTGTTCAGCACCCCGAAAAACCCCTTAGAGAGTAGGTTTGAAAGCGATTAAACAGAGTTTATTTTTGAGCAATTTTGATGAAAAATCGCGAAAATAACCATGAAGGAAGCGTTTTATCGAAAAACGGACTTCAGATTCGTGTTCAGCACCCCGAAAAACCCCTTAGAGAGTAGGTTTGAAAGGGATTAAACAGAGTTTATTTTTGAGCAATTTTGATGAAAAATCGCGAAAATAACCATGAAGGAAGCGTTTTATCGAAAAACGGACTTCAGATTCGTGTTCAGCACCCCGAAAAACCCCTTAGAGAGTAGGTTTGAAAGCGATTAAACAGAGTTTATTTTTGAGCAATTTTGATGAAAAATCGCGAAAATAACCATGAAGGAAGCGTTTTATCGAAAACGGACTTCAGATTCGTGTTCAGCACCCCGAAAAACCCCTTAGAGAGTAGGTTTGAAAGGATTAAACAGAGTTTATTTTTGAGCAATTTTGATGAAAAATCGCGAAAATAACCATGAAGGAAGCGTTTTATCGAAAAACGGACTTCAGATTCGTGTTCAGCACCCCGAAAAACCCCTTAGAGAGTAGGTTTGAAAGCGATTAAACAGAGTTTATTTTTGAGCAATTTTGATGAAAAATCGCGAAAATAACCATGAAGGAAGCGTTTTATCGAAAAACGGACTTCAGATTCGTGTTCAGCACCCCGAAAAACCCCTTAGAGAGTAGGTTTGAAAGCGATTAAACAGAGTTTATTTTTGAGCAATTTTGATGAAAAATCGCGAAAATAACCATGAAGGAAGCGTTTTATCGAAAAACGGACTTCAGATTCGTGTTCAGCACCCCGAAAAACCCCTTAGAGAGTAGGTTTGAAAGCGATTAAACAGAGTTTATTTTTGAGCAATTTTGATGAAAAAACGCGAAAATAACCATGAAGGAAGCGTTTTATCGAAAAAAGGACTTCAGATTCGTGTTCAGCACCCCGAAAACCCCTTAGAGAGTAGGTTTGAAAGGGATTAAACAGAGTTTATTTTTGAGCAATTTTGATGAAAAATCGCGAAAATAACCATGAAGGAAGCGTTTTATCGAAAAACGGACTTCAGATTCGTGTTCAGCACCCCGAAAAACCCCTTAGAGAGTAGGTTTGAAAGGGATTAAACAGAGTTTATTTTTGAGCAATTTTGATGAAAAATCGCGAAAATAACCATGAAGGAAGCGTTTTATCGAAAAACGGACTTCAGATTCGTGTTCAGCACCCCGAAAAACCCCTTAGAGAGTAGGTTTGAAAGCGATTAAACAGAGTTTATTTTTGAGCAATTTTGATGAAAAATCGCGAAAATAACCATGAAGGAAGCGTTTTATCGAAAAACGGACTTCAGATTCGTGTTCAGCACCCCGAAAAACCCCTTAGAGAGTAGGTTTGAAAGCGATTAAACAGAGTTTATTTTTGAGCAATTTTGATGAAAAATCGCGAAAATAACCATGAAGGAAGCGTTTTATCGAAAAACGGACTTCAGATTCGTGTTCAGCACCCCGAAAAACCCCTTAGAGAGTAGGTTTGAAAGGATTAAACAGAGTTTATTTTTGAGCAATTTTGATGAAAAATCGCGAAAATAACCATGAAGGAAGCGTTTTATCGAAAAACGGACTTCAGATTCGTGTTCAGCACCCCGAAAAACCCCTTAGAGAGTAGGTTTGAAAGCGATTAAACAGAGTTTATTTTTGAGCAATTTTGATGAAAAAACGCGAAAATAACCATGAAGGAAGCCTTTTATCGAAAAACGGACTTCAATTCGTGTTCAGCACCCCGAAAAACCCCTTAGAAAGTAGGTTTGAAAGGATTAAACAGAGTTTATTTTTGAGCAATTTTGATGAAAAATCGCGAAAATAACCATGAAGGAAGCGTTTTATCGAAAAACGGACTTCAGATTCGTGTTCAGCACCCCGAAAAACCCCTTAGAGAGTAGGTTTGAAAGCGATTAAACAGAGTTTATTTTTGAGCAATTTTGATGAAAAAACGCGAAAATAACCATGAAGGAAGCGTTTTATCGAAAAACGGACTTCAGATTCGTGTTCAGCACCCCGAAAAACCCCTTAGAGAGTAGGTTTGAAAGCGATTAAACAGAGTTTATTTTTGAGCAATTTTGATGAAAAAACGCGAAAATAACCATGAAGGAAGCGTTTTATCGAAAAACGGACTTCAGATTCGTGTTCAGCACCCCGAAAAACCCCTTAGAGAGTAGGTTTGAAAGCGATTAAACAGAGTTTATTTTTGAGCAATTTTGATGAAAAAACGCGAAAATAACCATGAAGGAAGCGTTTTATCGAAAAAAGGACTTCAGATTCGTGTTCAGCACCCCGAAAAACCCCTTAGAGAGTAGGTTTGAAAGCGATTAAACAGAGTTTATTTTTGAGCAATTTTGATGAAAAAACGCGAAAATAACCATGAAGGAAGCGTTTTATCGAAAAACGGACTTCAGATTCGTGTTCAGCACCCCGAAAAACCCCTTAGAGAGTAGGTTTGAAAGCGATTAAACAGAGTTTATTTTTGAGCAATTTTGATGAAAAAACGCGAAAATAACCATGAAGGAAGCGTTTTATCGAAAAACGGACTTCAGATTCGTGTTCAGCACCCCGAAAAACCCCTTAGAGAGTAGGTTTGAAAGCGATTAAACAGAGTTTATTTTTGAGCAATTTTGATGAAAAAACGCGAAAATAACCATGAAGGAAGCGTTTTATCGAAAAAAGGACTTCAGATTCGTGTTCAGCACCCCGAAAAACCCCTTAGAGAGTAGGTTTGAAAGCGATTAAACAGAGTTTATTTTTGAGCAATTTTGATGAAAAAACGCGAAAATAACCATGAAGGAAGCGTTTTATCGAAAAACGGACTTCAGATTCGTGTTCAGCACCCCGAAAACCCCTTAGAGAGTAGGTTTGAAAGGGATTAAACAGAGTTTATTTTTGAGCAATTTTGATGAAAAATCGCGAAAATAACCATGAAGGAAGCGTTTTATCGAAAAACGGACTTCAGATTCGTGTTCAGCACCCCGAAAAACCCCTTAGAGAGTAGGTTTATTTTTGAGCGAATTTGATGAAAAATCGCGAAAATAACCATGAAGGAAGCGTTTTATCGGGAAACGGACTTCAGATTCGTGTTCAGCACCCCGAAAAACCCCTTAGAGAGTAGGTTTGAAAGGGATTAAACAGAGTTTATTTTTGAGCAATTTTGATGAAAAATCGCGAAAATAACCATGAAGGAAGCGTTTTATCGAAAAACGGACTTCAGATTCGTGTTCAGCACCCCGAAAAACCCCTTAGGAGAGTAGGTTTGAAAGGGATTAAACAGAGTTTATTTTTGAGCAATTTTGATGAAAAATCGCGAAAATAACCATGAAGGAAGCGTTTTATCGAAAAACGGACTTCAGATTCGTGTTCAGCACCCCGAAAAACCCCTTAGAGAGTAGGTTTGAAAGGGATTAAACAGAGTTTATTTTTGAGCAATTTTGATGAAAAATCGCGAAAATAACCATGAAGGAAGCGTTTTATCGGGAAACGGACTTCAGATTCGTGTTCAGCACCCCGAAAAACCCCTTAGAGAGTAGGTTTGAAAGGGATTAAACAGAGTTTATTTTTGAGCAATTTTGATGAAAAATCGCGAAAATAACCATGAAGGAAGCGTTTTATCGGGAAACGGACTTCAGATTCGTGTTCAGCACCCCGAAAAACCCCTTAGAGAGTAGGTTTGAAAGGGATTAAACAGAGTTTATTTTTGAGCAATTTTGATGAAAAATCGCGAAAATAACCATGAAGGAAGCGTTTTATCGGGAAACGGACTTCAGATTCGTGTTCAGCACCCCGAAAAACCCCTTAGAGAGTAGGTTTGAAAGGGATTAAACAGAGTTTATTTTTGAGCAATTTTGATGAAAAATCGCGAAAATAACCATGAAGGAAGCGTTTTATCGGGAAACGGACTTCAGATTCGTGTTCAGCACCCCGAAAAACCCCTTAGAGAGTAGGTTTGAAAGGGATTAAACAGAGTTTATTTTTGAGCAATTTTGATGAAAAATCGCGAAAATAACCATGAAGGAAGCGTTTTATCGGGAAACGGACTTCAGATTCGTGTTCAGCACCCCGAAAAACCCCTTAGAGAGTAGGTTTGAAAGGGATTAAACAGAGTTTATTTTTGAGCAATTTTGATGAAAAATCGCGAAAATAACCATGAAGGAAGCGTTTTATCGGGAAACGGACTTCAGATTCGTGTTCAGCACCCCGAAAACCCCTTAGAGAGTAGGTTTGAAAGGGATTAAACAGAGTTTATTTTTGAGCGAATTTGATGAAAAATCGCGAAAATAACCATGAAGGAAGCGTTTTATCGGGAAACGGACTTCAGATTCGTGTTCAGCACCCCGAAAAACCCCTTTAGAAAGTAGGTTTGAAAGGGATTAAACAGAGTTTATTTTTGAGCGAATTTGATGAAAATCGCGAAAATAACCATGAAGGAAGCGTTTTATCGGGAAACGGACTTCAGATTCGTGTTCAGCACCCCGAAAAACCCCTTAGAGAGTAGGTTTGAAAGGGATTAAACAGAGTTTATTTTTGAGCAATTTTGATGAAAAATCGCGAAAATAACCATGAAGGAAGCGTTTATCGGAAACGGACTTCAGATTCGTGTTCAGCACCCCGAAAAACCCTTTAGAAAGTAGGTTTGAAAGTGATTAAACAGAGTTTATTTTTGAGCAATTTTGATGAAAAATCGCGAAAATAACCATGAAGGAAGCGTTTTATCGGGAAACGGACTTCAGATTCGTGTTCAGCACCCCGAAAAACCCCTTAGAGAGTAGGTTTGAAAGGATTAAACAGAGTTTATTTTTGAGCAATTTTGATGAAAAATCGCGAAAATAACCATGAAGGAAGCGTTTTATCGAAAAATGGACTTCAGATTCGTGTTCAGCACCCGAAAAACCCCTTAGAGAGTAGGTTTGAAAGGGATTAAACAGAGTTTATTTTTGAGCAATTTTGATGAAAAATCGCGAAAATAACCATGAAGGAAGCGTTTTATCGGGAAACGGACTTCAGATTCGTGTTCAGCACCCCGAAAAACCCCTTAGAGAGTAGGTTTGAAAGGGATTAAACAGAGTTTATTTTTGAGCAATTTTGATGAAAAATCGCGAAAATAACCATGAAGGAAGCGTTTTATCGGGAAACGGACTTCAGATTCGTGTTCAGCACCCCGAAAAACCCTTAGAGAGTAGGTTTGAAAGGGATTAAACAGAGTTTATTTTTGAGCAATTTTGATGAAAAATCGCGAAAATAACCATGAAGGAAGCGTTTTATCGGGAAACGGACTTCAGATTCGTGTTCAGCACCCCGAAAAACCCCTTTGCGAGTAGGTTTGAAAGGGATTAAACAGAGTTTATTTTTGAGCAATTTTGATGAAAAATCGCGAAAATAACCATGAAGGAAGCGTTTTATCGGGAAACGGACTTCAGATTCGTGTTCAGCACCCCGAAAAACCCCTTAGAGAGTAGGTTTGAAAGGGATTAAACAGAGTTTATTTTTGAGCGAATTTGATGAAAAATCGCGAAAATAACCATGAAGGAAGCGTTTTATCGGGAAACGGACTTCAGATTCGTGTTCAGCACCCCGAAAAACCCCTTAGAGAGTAGGTTTGAAAGGGATTAAACAGAGTTTATTTTTGAGCAATTTTGATGAAAAATCGCGAAAATAACCATGAAGGAAGCATTTTATCTCGAAACGGACTTCAGATTCGTGTTCAGCACCCCGAAAAACCCTTTAGAAAGTAGGTTTGAAAGGGATTAAACAGAGTTTATTTTTGAGCAATTTTGATGAAAAATCGCGAAAATAACCATGAAGGAAGCGTTTTATCGAAAAACGGACTTCAGATTCGTGTTCAGCACCCCGAAAAACCCCTTAGAGAGTAGGTTTGAAAGGGATTAAACAGAGTTTATTTTTGAGCAATTTTGATGAAAAATCGCGAAAATAACCATGAAGGAAGCGTTTTATCGGGAAACGGACTTCAGATTCGTGTTCAGCACCCCGAAAAACCCCTTAGAGAGTAGGTTTGAAAGGGATTAAACAGAGTTTATTTTTGAGCAATTTTGATGAAAAATCGCGAAAATAACCATGAAGGAAGCGTTTTATCGGGAAACGGACTTCAGATTCGTGTTCAGCACCCCGAAAACCCCTTAGAGAGTAGGTTTGAAAGGGATTAAACAGAGTTTATTTTTGAGCAATTTTGATGAAAAATCGCGAAAATAACCATGAAGGAAGCGTTTATCGGGAAACGGACTTCAGATTCGTGTTCAGCACCCCGAAAACCCCTTAGAGAGTAGGTTTGAAAGGGATTAAACAGAGTTTATTTTTGAGCAATTTTGATGAAAAATCGCGAAAATAACCAATGAAGGAAGCGTTTTATCGGGAAACGGACTTCAGATTCGTGTTCAGCACCCCGAAAAACCCCTTAGAGAGTAGGTTTGAAAGGGATTAAACAGAGTTTATTTTTGAGCAATTTTGATGAAAAATCGCGAAAATAACCATGAAGGAAGCGTTTTATCGGGAAACGGACTTCAGATTCGTGTTCAGCACCCCGAAAAACCCCTTAGAGAGTAGGTTTGAAAGGGATTAAACAGAGTTTATTTTTGAGCGAATTTGATGAAAAATCGCGAAAATAACCATGAAGGAAGCGTTTTATCGGGAAACGGACTTCAGATTCGTGTTCAGCACCCCGAAAAACCCCTTAGAGAGTAGGTTTGAAAGGGATTAAACAGAGTTTATTTTTGAGCAATTTTGATGAAAAATCGCGAAAATAACCATGAAGGAAGCATTTTATCTCGATACGGACTTCAGATTCGTGTTCAGCACCCTGATAAA
>JAVIWC010006621.1:0-115339 GCA_031894815.1 Creontiades dilutus | reverse complement strand
GAGCATCCAACAGTAGTCAGCTAGCATATTGACGTTCCATCATCCTTGGTAGCGTTTTTCCATATCCCGAATGTCTTGGTGAAATCTTTCTCCTTGCTCTTCACTAAAAGCTCCCAGGTTTTCTGGAAAGTATTCGACATGGGAGTGTAGGAAATGAACTTATAGGCTCATGTTGCATCCTTGAGCTTTGTAGGCAGCCAACATGCGATTCACAATTGTTTTGTAGTTAGGGTCTTTCGTATTCCCTAGAAACTTTTGCTCTACATACAGCAAGGCATCCTGACTTTTCAGAAAATCAAATAATCGACGTGTTATGACATGATTTTGGGCATCCTCTCGCTTCTCCTACTTCAAAAATATCCCATTCCCTTCTTCCCATGCCCTCTCTTTCATTTCGTATCAATCGTGGGAGTGACATGACTAAATATGAGAGTGAAAAAATGCATGCATTTCATGAAATTGACAACTTGGAAGCAACTACCAAATTGAGGTTTAACACTGAATAACACCGTCATGTGGTATTCAAAAAACCAGTTTTGCGAGAAAACTACAAGTGATGGAATTTTTTTATTACTTTTTTCGGTTTTAGCTTGGGAAACAGTAAAAACGCTTCAAAGTCTAATTGCTTCAATTTTAGATTTTTTCAAAATCATCTGTTCAACGTATTTCAATATGCCATCTGAGTGACATACTTTTCATACCTTTGTACCAGAGATGGGCGTCCCTGATTAACGAATACTTTTACGATTACAAAAGTATTAACGATAGGAATAACGATAGTAATCAATTACTTTTAGGAATAGGTACGATAGTAATCGATTACAATTGTATTTGAATACTTTTATATTCGAATACTTTTGCCGATTACATTGGTCCATGCCGTTGATATTTATTTTTGTTGTTCGTCGCAAACGGTCTTCTACCTGAATTTAATTAATAAAAATTGACTTTTATAATAAATCCTGAAAAAAAAAATCTGCAAAATGAACAATAAAATAGACAATAATTTTATGAAAAATTACGTTTCTAGATTAGTACAAATTAAGATTTGAAATCAAACTGTTTCCATATTTTAACACCTTGGTTTTAAATTAGTAGGTACTTTTGGTTCCAATTTTATGTGATCACAAGTAGGTACCATTATTGTTGAATGATCAATTCGCTATGTAATCTCAACCGACTTCCTATAGGAAAGGATATTATTGAACGTAGTTCACTACTAATTTTATCGAATTCGCAAGAAAAAAGAAGAAGCTATTTAAGAAAAGAAAAGTATTGGAAGAATTAGAAGAACTGAAACTCTTTTTCGATAACCTTCCAACAAGTTGACTCTAATAGCTCCCATCTGCTTCTCAGGAGTTGTACGGTTTACGTTGCAGATAGTGCCCAAAGAAGTCCTTCCCTCCCAAAAATTAGGTTTTGCTCGTTTTCTCCTCTTTTGAGCCACTAAATTAGCTTCACTCTATTTCCTTCTAAAATTCCCTTATAAAACACCAATTATTTGATAGAAATTGTTTAAATTTCTAGAAATGTTTACGAAATCGACCTTCTCGTGGGAGGGATGCTCGAGACGGCGCCACCAGGCGGACTGTTGGGCCCGACGTTCAGCTGCCTCATGTCCAAACAGTTCAACAAGGCGATGGAAAGCGACAGGTTTTGGTACGAAAACGATTTCCCACCTGCAACATTCTCAAAAGGTGAGACCCCACAGATTACCATATATTGATTCTACTGTTAATTACTTAATTGGGTGTTATAGGTATCTGATAACTCACATCACTCTCTTGGAATTTGATAAATTAACAGTAAAATCAAATTGAATTTTAACCAGTTTCTTTATTTTAAAACCTAAGTTTGGTTTATTATTTTCAAAAACATCTCTTCTTAATCGTATAGTAAACTTTTTGTTTAACCTTCCCACAAATTTGGACATTTTACGTGTTTAGATTTTAATCTACAATGTCCTTATCCCATAAAAGACCATAAAACTTATGTAAAAGTTTTTTTTTTCGCAAATGGACTCCACTAGACGTCTAGTTGGTCCTAACACCCAGCCATCTCGATCGTCTTACACGCATAGATGTTAATGGCTGCATACAAGTCAAAAACTTGGTTTAAATTTCTACAGACTCACTGTTTTGGCAAAGCGTCACCTCCCTGCCCCTCGAAAGTGGTTGGCTTTGTGGTGACAGGGGTTGTTCACCTAAGTTGGAAGGCCAAGCCTGAAAGCTGTGGGTAGGCACTCTTTTGGTAGACTTGTCTTCCAAAATAGTGCCGGCATGTGAGTTATGTGGCTCGCTTATAACTCGGGCACCAACCTCCTTAATTGGTAGGGCAAGCTAGAACGCCCAACTCCACGTGTAGAACCTAGGGCAAACCGGTACTTGTGTCATTAGATACATGGCCCTTGACTGTGGTTGTAACAGTCTCCCACGGTATTTTACAAGGGAAGTTCCTCCTTGCTTGCAAGGAGGGGGGAAGACGTAAGCACAATGTGCTGGGAACATATTCTTCTGTCACCACAAAGCCAAACGCTTTTGGGGGGCAGGCAGGTGACTCTTTGCCACCCGTGGTACCGATTTTGTGTCTGAAATTTACCAGCAAACTGGGCTTCCCAAACATCAGAAGCTAGACCGGTCGCTTCGGGCGTTACAGGAAATTTGACCCTGTAGCTGCCACTTCATCCTCATCCCCACCATAGTGAGGTCCAATCATTATGGATGATCGAGAGGTACAATTTGAAGGGGATTATAAAATATATTCCCTATGCTATTACAGAGCTTATTACCGGAAATAATAAACCTAAAATTGATTATCATTCATCACCAAATAACTTGACTTCGTACAAACTTATGTATGTACTGTATGAAATATTAGCTCTTCTATAGAAAACGTGGTTGATATTTATTGTATCCCATAATACTTAATATTTCACAATATTCTCAAACTAAAAAATCGCTAATTTGTCATTTTCATGAATCATTAAAATCTCATTACTACATATTTCTGTATTTAATTAAGTTTTATTTATTATTTACTCACTATATAAGTACAGTTTCCTAGTTATCTTTGTATTTTTATTTTTACAGCTCAGCTAAACGAATTGAGGAAGGTGACTTTGAGTGGGCTTGTCTGTGAAAATACCAAAGGATTGAGAGGAATGCAGCCCAAGGCCTTTGTGCAAGAGGATCCTTACTTGTAAGTTTTAATGAATATAACGTCACTAGTTTGAAGGACCTGCTGCACAGGTTAAAAAGTAATTTTATTTTATTTTATTTATTTATAAGAACGGGCGAACCCAATTACAGGAAAATAGTATTATGAAAAGAAAGTTTAGAGTCACTGGGAATGTAAAAGAAATACAATTATGGTGAAGATTTGAAAATGGATGTGAGAATATAAATGCAAAAATCAATATGTTGGAGAAGACAAAATTAACGACTTCAACAATCTAACGGAACTGTTGAAAAAGTCCAACTCCGGGTGTAAATTAACGAGGCAGTTAGCTAAACGGGGTATGCGGCACAACGGGCGATCCTGAAGGTTATTTGTGGGGGCAAAACTCACGTAGAACGGTGGAGAGCTGCGAGCGGAGAGACGAGGCACCAGGATTCCCATCTCTCCAAGTGGTGCTGGCGAGACGATTGCTCCATTCAACAGCTTGTGCAAAAACACCAGGTCTGCCACACGACGTCGGCTCTCCAAGGGCAGAAGGTGACACACGCCCATCAGGGCAGCATAATCGACTTCATCCTGAGGGATTCCAAGCTTGAAGGCAATATACCGAAGAAATTTATGTTGGACCCGTTCCAGAGTATGCTTGTGTACTGCGTAAGATGGCGACCATATGGGAGAGGCATACTCCAATAGTGGAAGGACCAATGCCTTATACAGAACAGTGATGGCCTGGATGTCATTGAACTCCCGAGTATTCCGCTTAACGAAGCCCAGGGCTCTCATTGCTTTACCAGCTGCACCAATGATATGGCGTGAAAAGGAAAGCTACTGATCAAGAAGCACCCCAAGGTCAACAATCTCATCGACCCGTGAAAGCCAATCACCACAGATCACATATTCATAGAGGAGAGGACAGCTGCACCAATGATATAAAAACAATACGCAAAGTAAAAAAATCGCTTATTCCAAGTCCCTGAGGAGGGGAGCACGTGGTCAAGCTCCGCCCCGCTGGGGCCCTCTCCCCTTCCCTTGTGGGATCGTAGGGGTTCTGGGGGGTGAATTCCATCGGCCAGCGTCCAACCACCCCCTGGATGAAAAACGGATATACCTACTGATACTTTCATCTTTATATATACGATATATCAAACTGGATAGAATGCAATTAAACTTAACTCACGATCAATGCAACTAACTGAAATAAGTTCTATATCAGTCTAAATGATTCAATTTCAATTATCACTGCCTTTTCAGGAACGCTCTAGTGGGTTGTGACCATTTCGCTCAGATTGACCTGACACCTTGGAGAGACGAAGAGGCCAGAGGAAACGAAGATTCTCTGCTGACGATGGATATTCTCAAGGACGCTCTGAAGAAAGCAGCAGAAGAAGTGGCCAGGAGGCAGCGTCAAGAATATGTTTCGTACAAAAAATGTAAGTGTACTGACGTACTTTATAAAGTCACTTGGTTCGGTTTACCAACTGTATAAATACTATGAACAAACTGTGTTTACGAACGAGATGGTGGAATAGGATGGAATAGCTGCCCCTTGAAAGTGTTACGGCGTTTAGCCTGCAATACACCATCTGGCTTTAAGGCTTTGCAGTTCCAAGAAGCTGGAGGAACCGATTTGCATTTATCAAAATTAAGTATTGTTTACATTGACCGTTCAATTTTGCAGTCGAGGTCGTGGACGAAAAATCTCCTCAGGGTATCGCCGCTGCGTTCAACAAACCCACTAAAACCGCACTTCTCATGGCCAACAACTCGCTGCTTCTGGAGTACGCTACATCTGAACTTCTCACCATGGTTAAGGCCAAGTAAGTCTCTATACATAACCTGTAATTTGGAGTATTTTGATCGTGTATTTTCTCTTACAATCTGTTACAGTAGATTATTAGTGTTGCTAACCACGTGTTGTTTGTTGTTGAAGATGACAAATTCCTGAAAATATATTGATTCCAATTTGTGCATTCAACCTGACTTCTATCATAGATAAGTTGAAGTTGTTACACTGGCGACAAAGGATGCCTAGAACCAATAATAGAAGAAGGGTATCTCGTGGAGGAGGAGGAGAAGGTGAATCACAGGAGGATCTCGAAAGACATCCTGATCCTATAAAGTTGAACATTCGAATCTTCGATCATGATTCGGAAGCATGGGAGTACTACCTTCCTTACTTCGAATTAGAACTGAAAATAGCACAGGTAGTGGATGAAGAGGTCAAGAGGGATCTACTGCTAACAAAAGTCGGATCTCAGACATTTCGTATGTTGGTCGACAACTTCCATCCGGAGAGAGTTGGTGAAAGAACATACGGAGAGTTACTGAATGTTATCAGTAACTACTATGTACGGGAAAATGCAGTTACGACGAACAGAGTAGCATTCACCTTAAGGAAGAGAGATGATGATGAAGATGTTGGAAGGTATATCAACGCCTTAAGGGCCCTAGCTGGGAAATGTGAATTCGGCGCTTCGCTAGCGGAAAGGGTTCGAGATCAGGTCATCGTCGGAATAAATAATGCGGACTGGCAGTATGAACTCCTGAAAGCTTTCCCAGGAAACGGCCATACTTAAATCAGGTGGAAGCTCTTACGAGGAAACTAGAACAAGGAAAAAAAGAACAAAAAAAGTTGGCAGATATGACTCGTACAGAATCTTTTGTGAATAAAGTAAGTCAAAATCAAATTAAAAGCCGAAAGAAAGACAAATATGGTAATTTGGAACGGAAATTCGTACTAATAAGGGGTAAACACTGTTATAAATGTGGTAGGAAACATCATGAAAAGGAAGAGACATGCCCTGCTATTGGGAAAGCTTGTGATTTATGCAAGGGAACAAATCATTTCTCCAAGGTTTGTTTCAAGTATAAGCGAGCTATTATAAAGTCTGGTCAATATGACACAAAACAAGCGAATCTCGTACAAGATAGAGAGTACGATACTCCTGACTCCTCCGTAAGTGATTCTAATTCGAATTTTATTTCACGGAA
This sequence comes from Creontiades dilutus, assembly GCA_031894815.1. Taxonomy (NCBI): domain Eukaryota; kingdom Metazoa; phylum Arthropoda; class Insecta; order Hemiptera; family Miridae; genus Creontiades; species Creontiades dilutus. Next base: position 109,171 of record JAVIWC010006621.1, on the reverse strand, counting down.
GATATCAAAGAAAGGGACGAAAGTGATGTTGAACATAAAAATTAACAATAAACCGTTGAAGATGCTTTATGATCCAGGGGAAAATCATTCTGTCATTAGCAAAAACAACAAGGAAAGAAGTTATCTGCAAATTTGGTAGCGTACACAGGACTAGAGATAGAGACACTGGGTAGAGCTCAGGTGGATGTAAAGGCGTTTGGTAGAACAATGAGTCTTCCAGTCATAGTAGTAAAACGACATGACATTCCACTTTTTGGGCTGGATTGGGTGTTGAGTTTTGACCTTCCCCTTCCAAAGCAGAAGTATGTGCTGTTCAGCAGCCGAAACTGTTTGAAAGACCTTTAACAAGAAGACTGATATTCCTTTTGAAATAAAATGTTTATTCGACCGTTACGTGGGATTGTTCATTTCGTCTACTGGAACTATTCAGGGGCATAAAATAAAAATATTATTGAAAGAAGGGGCAGTTCCGAAGGTTTTCAAACCAAGACCAGTACCTTTACGAAAAACCAAGGAACTATCTTTTGAGTCAAGGTATCATAGATTTGACCACCTTTAATTGAAATGGGCGTCGCCATTAGTCGTAGCCCAAAACCGAATGGGAATTACAGGAAACTTCAAGGTCATTATAAATAGGTTTATTGTAATGGATATGCATTCTCCCAACGTTTGAAGAGGTTAGTGCACATCTTGCAGGAGGGGAGCAGTTTTCAGTAATCTAAAGACGCTTATTTACAACTTGAGGTAGAGGAGGACTTGAAAATGTGACCTAGTACTTGCAATTCAAAGCATAAGCGTATCCATTCGGTATGTTCAGCTCCTGCTAAATTCCAGAAAACGATGGAGATTATTTTGGCGGATTGACGGGGTGAGCTGCTATCTTGATGGCATAATTGTAACTGCCAAGAACAAAGAGGAGCACATCAAAACAGTTGATAAAGTTCGAGGCAGTTGAGCACTGTAAACTTTCGAATGAGGACAACTTTGGTAGGAAAATAAGCACTGAAGGATAAAAGACGTTTCAGTTTCCATAAGAGTGCATTGAAAGCTACAGAGTTCACGTAGAAGGATCCACATTTGGCGAAGGTAATTCAACCACTTACAAAGTTGTTGGCCAACTAATATACCAAAAGGAGTTGCAATTGTCAACGTACTATGAAAAGAAAGACGAGTTGTCGTATGAAGAGGGAGTATTGCTGTGGAGAGGAAGATTGGTCATACCAGAATCCTTGCGAGACCAGGTACTTCACATGGCTCACGACAATCCAGGTTCCTGCCATGAGATCGGTATGCAAGAATGAACGTTTGGTGGCCAGCTATGGATAAACACATTGAAACATTTCTAAGGCTCTGCAAAACATGTCAGGAAAATCGGCCGTGGGATCAAGAGTCTCCATTGTATTCATGGAACATGCCGTCAGAAGTTTGGTCAAGGCTTCATTTAGATTTTGCTGAGGCTTTTGAAGGCCAGTACTGGCTGCTGATTGTGGATGCCACGAGTAAATGGGTGGAAATTGTCATGAAAAAGGACTATAACCACGCTTAACGACCGGACAATAGGAGTTCTCAGGAGCAATGTTTGCAAGATGGGCTGGATCAAGAAGCACCCAAGGTTTCAGACAATCTCATCAACCCGTGAAAGCCGATCCCACAGATCACATATTCATAGAGGAGAGGGCGGGAAGAGCGGTAGTAGGTGAATAGCACAATGAGAGAGTATAAAAACAATACGCAAAGTAAGCAAATCGTATATTCCAAGTCCCTGAGGAGGGGAGGTCACGTTTGGGAGACGCTCCGCCCCGCTGGGAACCTTCCTCTCCCTTCTCTGCAGGATCGGAGGGGTTCTGGGGGGTGATCCATCGCCCAGCGTCCAAGGCTGGATGAAAAACGGATATACCTACTGATACTTTCATCTTTATATATGCGATATATCAAACTGGATAGAATGCAATTAAACTAAACCCACGATCAATGCAACAAACTGGAACAAGTTCTATATCAGTCTAAATGATTCAATTTCAATTATCACTGCTTTTTCAGGAACGCTCTAGTGGGTTGTGACCATTTCGCTCAGATTGACCTGACACCTTGGAGAGACGATGAGGCCAGAGGAAACGAAGATTCTCTGCTGACGATGGACATTCTCAAGGACGCTCTGAAGAAAGCAGCAGAAGAAGTGGCCAGGAGGCAGCGTCAAGAATATGTTTCGTACAAAAAATGTAAGTCTACTGACGTATTTTATAAAGTCACCTGGTTGTGCTTATCAACTGTATAAATACTATGAACAAACTGTGTTTACGAATGGATGATGGAATGGATGGAATAGCTGCCCCTTGAAAGTGTTACGGGTTTAGCCTGCAATACACCATCTGGCTTAAAGGCTTAGCAGTTCCAAGAAGCTGGAGGAACCGATATACATATATCAAAATTAGGTATTGTTTACATTGACCGTTCAATTTTGCAGTCGAGGTCGTGGACGAAAAATCTCACGTGTATCGTTTGTTGTTCAAGAAACCCACAAAACCGCACTTCTCATGGCCAACAACTCGCTGCTTCTGGAGTACGCTACATCTGAACTTCTCACCATGGTTAAGGCCAAGTAAGTCTCTATACATAACCTGTAATTTGGAGTGTTTTGATCATGTATTTTCTCTTACAATCGTTATCATTAATCGTCCTTAACTGATCGATTCTTCCGTATTAGACAAGAGGATGCCTACTCTGATTTGCAAGAGATTAAAGCTGGAGTTCCTCAAGGCAGTGTGTTAGGGCCAGTATTATACCTTTTATATACTAGTGACTTACCAGAAATAGAACAAAATACAACAGCTACATTTGCTGATGACACTGCAGTATTGGCAGTTGCAGAAGATACTGTTGAATCAGTTTCTAAGCTCAACAAATCTTTAGTAAAAATCCACGGATGGGCGAAGAAGTGGAAAATTAAAATGAACGAGGCAAAGTCAATACATGTAGACTTTACCTATAAAAAGGTTAAATACATACCTGTTATACTGGACGGAAAGACCATCCCTTACTCTAACCAAGCAAAGTACCTTGGGATGACGCTTGATGCCAAATTGAAATGGAAAGAGCATGTCAAGAAAAAGCGGAAGGAGCTTGATATTAGGTATCGAAAAATGTACTGGCTTATGGGCAGACACTCGCAGCTGTCAACGTCTAATAAGCTTATGTTGTACAAGCAGGTCGTAAAACCTGTGTGGACCTATGGTGTGCAGTTGTGGGGCTGCACTGCTAATAGCAACATCAAGATTGTACAAACATTCCAGAACCAAGTATTAAGGAACATCGTCGATGCACCTTGGTACATTCGGAACGACAACCTTCATAATGATTTGAAGATCGAGAGTGTCGCTGCCACAATACGGAAATTCGCCGTTAAACACTCTGAACGGCTAAAGGGCCACGTCAACGCAGAGACCGTCCAACTCCTAGACATTGACAACCTTTTTCGAAGACTAAAAAGAAGAAAGCCGTTCGAACTGACACTTGACGTATAAAGACTTATCGCGAGTGAAGTGCGAACAAACTATTATTATTATTAGAACAAAAGGAACTCCTGTTATGTACAAGAGGACTGAATATTAAATTATGATACTAGAAATAAGTTACTAATAAGTTGTTGAAACTGATTTGATTGTAATTAAAAATAAATTTAAAAAAAAAATTAATCGTCCTGACAGAAGAGTGATTATGTTGGTTATGTTCACGAGTATAAACCCACAGTCTAAGAGGTTTGATTAAATCGGCCCCATAGCTTAAACTGTGCAATTAAACGGAAATTTCCCCTTAATAGTAAGTCACGAGTTCGAATTGAATCAGAGATATCAATATTTTTTGGCCTTAACGTGTGCTCTTCTGTTTTAAAATACTGATTCGGGTTTTGCTCATTGCTCTGCCTATAGTTCTTCATCAATTTCCATTGGCTCCAACGACAAGATCTCAAACTAGGATAAGCGACTGTTTCGCCCATTTAGAATGACTTTCTCCTCAACTTTGAGGTTAGGTTGGAGAGGATACCCAAAAGAAGTACATAGACGGTATGCACATACAAGGTGCAACGTGAGTTATGCCTGACTGCTCTCCCAAGTGTTCTGGGAGTGCCACTTAGTTCACATTTAAAACTTGTTGCGTATTTTCGACCTTTCACTTCATTCATATCCAAGCTTACCATCATCAATGTTACAAAATCAGATTTCATGGATGTAGCAAGAAAAACAGAACCACAATCAACACCGAGTGACGCTTTGACATTATATAGCTGCAATGACTTACCGTGTGTTCGAGAATAAAAGATGTCAATAGTTTAGTGTATTTATTAGTGAAGTTTGATCCTCAAATGAAATGGACCCACCATATACTAAGTTTGCGTCAAAAGCTAAGAAAATGTGCTCATACCCTGAAATAGTGTTGGAATTACCTATGATAATTAACACTTATTTCTACCCCAAAAACCTTATTTACTATTTCAATAATTTATTTATTTTCAAACGGCACATAGTGCCAATGTTACAGTTTAAATTAATTTGATCCGTTGTCATTGACAAAGTAATATTTGGAAAAAAAAACACAAATAGTTAACCTGTATTGAAAGTCCAATATTGCTGGATGTAGATGCAGGTGATTGAGTGGTGAGAGATGCGGCGAGACGTGCAGTGAAGATTGTGCAAAATAGCAGATGATAGAGAAGTGAAGATAATGGATGGGGATGTTGAATTTAAACTTGGAAATAGAAATTAATGGTGAATTGGGTATTTTTATTAATAACAAATCGGATTGGAGTTTATATGGAGTTATTGAATCTGATGTAGGTCCGGTATGTAATAAAGAGAGAATTTGGGTTATATTAAGGAAACCGCAAATATGGAAAGGAGTCTTACTAGTTATGAGACGGCTAGGTACCGACTGATCTCACAACGTGCCTCTCGGGGAAGAGAGGCGGACTGATGAAGTATTGGTGGCAGTTCCAGGAACTGCTACAACCCTGTATAAAATCAAATTTCTATCAGAATAACTAAAGATCAATAATTATCAGGAGCTATTTAAGTCAATTTTACGTATGCTATTGTGATATGGAGAAGCACTTTCGAGTAGCTAAGTAATTGATTACATTTTTAAGGTTAAAGAAATGACATTAAGGCCATTGTTCAATAAGTCCACTGATACATTATTTGATGGTTTGTTTTCCACTTCTTCTTGACCACTTATCCAGGTTCTTCCACTTAGAGGCTGGTTTTTAGAACCTCCGTCAAATTAGTTAGCGTGGGAAAAGCTACATTGTAGCCCTGCTCCCCTGTCTCGGATTGACTTAACAATATCAAATATTCCTCTTCTTTTAGGCAGAGGAGGAGACGTCAGCTGGAAGGTGACAACGTCATTGGATTTGACTTCCCCGGCAAAGACATCTTCGGTGACGTGGACATCACTGACCTCTTCCCCGGAGCCAAACTCCCGGCTGAGTGCCCCGAGGAGAACGGCCCTTGCAACCCTCGCACGCCCTACAGGACTTTCACGGGCCACTGCAACAACCTGGAGCGACCCAATTTGGGAAAGAGTATGACTACGTTCGCACGACTCCTCCCATCTGTGTACGAAGATGGTACGTAGTAATGTATGCGAAGATATTTTTAAATAGCATTACCTGTAGGTGTTACATCTGTCTTTAAAAATGTCACTTGTACAATGTCTACCATGTTATAAGGATGGGGTAAAGGAAGAGATTTTAGTTTAGGATGTAACCCTACAGTAGCTCTTCCCTTGAAACACCAGGAGAGCACCGTAATCTACGAAAACGCTGCAAATTCTTTCACTGGGGTTTATTATTTAATTGGCTTGCGTTCATGATTTGAATTTCTACTAAGCTTTGGAGTGTGCGTGTTTCACAGGTGATGAAGCGATTATTGAATTTCAGGAGATACGCATAGAGCACGTAAATCTGTTCTCAACCAAATACCTATTTGGATTGATCAGTTGATCATATTTGTGTGCCTGCTGAAATTCAATAATCGCTCTATCACCTGTGAAACACGCACACTCTTTTAGAAATTCAAATCATGAAGTCAAGAAAAATGAATGAAATTGAATAATAAACCCCAGTAAAAGAATTTGCAGCGTTTTTTTTTTTTAAATTTTTTTTAATGGTTATCAGAATGCTTCAACCCGTGTATCGGCTAAAAAGCCTTGTAGGAGTTCACTCCAGTATCCACATTACTACATCACTACGTCACTAGGTTACTGATATCAACACAAAAACAATAATAAACCAAAATAACGCGAATGTTGGCACCATAAATCGGGCCATAGATCGAGAATGGTTTGACCTACGGACCTGGGGAAGAGCTCATTCGATTCCTCGTGGAGCGTTCTTCAAAAAGAGTCCAAATTTAGGCCGCCTTGACTTTTTTTTTTTTTTTTTTTTTTTTAGGGATTTTACAAAACTTTGACAACCCTTAAAGGGCACTTTAAATTAAGTGAGAGAGCTGGCTAAAGAATTGGGGCGTTGTCGGACCAACATTGATATTGATCCTGGAAATGTCAGATATTTTGCTCCAGCTGTTTGGGAGAAATCGTGCGTACGGCGTACGGCGGATTGACGGACAAATTTTTATTGCAGATTCGGATTCTACACCCTTTGAAACGTAAACCATGAAATTTTCAGGGGGGTTAGAATTTTTTTTTTTTTTCAAGAGCGATTACAATGGTTTATTATTGAATAATAAACCAAAAAGGAAGTCAATGTTCTGTGTAGTTTGCCCAAGTCGTCAAAACGAGAAAATAATAAATGAGATTTGAAAATTTGAAATTTAGTTCCGTTTTCTACAATTTTACTCTTAAAAATGAGATTTTCCAGGTCAGATAAGCTTGTACTGATCTGGGACCCATCTCAAACGATTTGGCCAATAAAGAAATTCGCTAGGCATTAATCTGTTATGGGAAACGAATATCATTTCAATTTTTTCTCAACTCAAAACACCTTCAACGTTTTAATTTTTTCTTCGAAAGGGTTTCTTAAAATGTTCGTTCAAGATTTAAAATCTTTCTGAAAACACTAGGGTTTGACTTTTCTAACAAACGAAATGGTCAAAAATTATGTGGAAGATTGAGGTTGAGTGGCGAACATAACAACCGCAACTTCATAAAAATTAAATCTGATTTAAGGTTGAAAAATATTGTAAGAGAAAATCAGATTAGTTTGGGCAAAATCAATTTGAATTTTTGGCATATTATCAAATTGAAAATTTTGGCAAATTAATTTGAACCTTTGGCACAAATCAATTTTAATATTTTTGGCATCTCAATTTAAACTTTCGGCGACTCAATTTCAACTTTTGGCATACCACTTCGAGCTTTTGGCATATCAATTTATACTTTCACAAACCCAACTAATCCAACATTCCACCCCATTTAATGATCAATAAATGCTTTTGTGTGTGTGTGTATAAGAGACCATTAGAATACCAATTTCTCCTCTAGATCTTTTATGAATATAAATTTAGAACTCTTTACGTGGAAAATCCATGTAAAACAGTGTGGATGTAGTTTTCAAAATTTCTTCAAGTCTATATATTTTTTTATCTTTCCAGGAGTATCATCTCCGAGAGTGACTTCTGTGACTGGTCAGCCTTTGCCATCTCCTAGAATGGTTTCTTCAATGATACACGCCGATATATCGTACCTACATTCAAGGTAACCAATTTCATGGATTATGATATATTTGATCCACTAGATATTATCAATGGGTGAGGATTCCTCGGCTTATGATCGCTGAGCTCAAACGCTAGATTCCATTCTTAGGTACCTACAAACCTAATCAATCCACAACATCAAAAACACCTCCAAATCCCCCGTTAATGAAAACTAACAGCGTTTGCTACCTTTGCAGATGATACTGCAATCCTTTCCATAGGGAATGACATAGAAACTTCTACCCGCAATCTTCAAACATCAGTGGACGAGGTTGCTAAGTGGGCTAAAACTTGGAGAATGAAACTTAATGAATCTAAGTCAGTGCACATAAATTTCACAAATCGTAAGGTCACTCCTTTAGAAATTCAAATCAATTCTAATACAATTCCATATGCCGAAACAGTAAAGTATTTGGGAATAACCCTCGACTCCAAACTCACGTGGAAACACCACATTGAAAAGAAAAAAAGAAGAACTAAAAATTCAACTCATCCACCACCCAACCAACTTTCATTGCATAATAAAGTGCTTATTTACAAGAAAATTCTCAAACCTATTTGGACTTACGGAATTCAGCTCTGGGGTTGTGCCAAGAAGTCAAATATTAAGATGATACAAACTTCCCAGAACAAGATACTAAGAAGTATGGTGAATGCACGATGGTATATGCGTAACGACGATATTCACAAAGATTTGAGAATGGAAACCGTTCAAGTAACTGTACAAAAATTTTCTAAGAAACACGAAAAACGACTTCACAAACAACGGAGGGAAAATGAAATGAAATGAAATATTCTTTATTGACAAGGCATTGCCTATTCAATGCATGGGCCATGCCCATTATACAAAATGATAATGGAAAATACATTTTCCTTCTATTAGTAAGAGTAAGGTGGAGCTCCTCATACTACCAGTACAAATGCAACAAAATAATAATAATTATTATTATTACTATAATAATAAAAACTAATAACTTTTCCACGGATGGTCCCAATTAAACTAAACCAGCCTCTTCCAACAACCTGGTTTTGAACTTGCGTTTATGCAGATAAGAAAGAAAAAAGGAGCTTACCATTTTAGTCTCTACCCTATTTTTACCTGACAGTAAATTATTTATAACATGTTCATTACTTATACATCTAGAACCTAAAAATGTTAGCCGCTGGTAAGCCAATTCAGAGCACCAACAGAGTACATGAAAAATTGATTCATTCCTTCCACTGTTGCACAATATACACGGTTTTCGTTGGACAATCTGGCAGTTTTCCCCACGAATCCACCCTCGTATAACGCTCGAACTGGCTAACCTGAGCTGCGCAAGGATCCTTTTCTCCAACACAGGCGCATCTGAGTTCAAGTCGCTCTCTGGATTGTTGGGAGTGAACCATAATCTTCTATATAATGCGCTATACAAAGAGTTATACATCCTTCCCAGGTCATCATAAAATAATTTAGTCCTGTAAGGAGTCAATAAACAACGGAGGGGAACTACGGCCTCTCAACCGAAACAAACTTGGATCTCGTATCGTAGTGCTGGACCGATTTAGTGCACGTAAGAACATTATGTGAGTGTTTAGTATATGATATAAATAGGGTATGACTCGCTGGAGAACTACCCTTCAAACTGAACTTTTAATTTTACGAAAGAAAATACTGATAAATGAATGTATTTTGTAAATGTTATTCAGTCGCAGTAATAAAATTCACGAAGAAAAAAAAATTCACAACATGCTGGAAGAATGTTTTGGAGGAACATTAGTCTCCAGATGAAAATTTTCGCGGAGTGAGTAATCAAAAACATACGCAATGGCGAGTTTCCATCAGGAACTTTCAAATTAGCCAGTTTTTGACAACAAAAAAGATCAAAATAGTTTAAACCATTTAAAGTGAACAGTTTTAATAGAATGTCTTCAAATTAGGAATATCTTCAGATTAGAATATCATCAAATTAGGGAGTTGTATAAAGATTTGAAAAGATGCTGGTCTGAAAATGAGAATTCAATTTATGCCTTCGCATGTGGGACCAGCTGGAAATGAGAGGATGGACGCAGAAGCCTCCCAGAAAGAGGATTGGTTACTTTCAGACCATTAACCACGATAATGGTTACAAGATCCTCTGGAGAGCTGAGGAGGAGAAGTGGAGAAGAGAGTATGCCGCCTCTGATGATGGCGAAACAAGAGTTCGAGCACATGGTTAACCTGGGGATATATAGCCAGCCCTTCATATGGATTGTTCGGTTTGATGTGTAGATGGTCCCCTATGAGTTTCATGACCCCCGGATCAATAGTAGCCTCTGCGCATCCGCAAACGTGAAATCCTTGTTACACGCACAACTCCGGGAGTTCTTGACTGATTTCGATGAAATTTTCAGGGATTGTTCGGACTGATGTAAAGATGGTCCTCGTGAGTAATAAAGAGAAAATAAAGTTTTAGCCTCGAGCTTGGATCGAACCATATTGAACCATCATTGAACGATGCATAAATGTTATTTTATTTATGTAAAAATATATAAATAAATATAGTTTGTTCAATAGTTGAACATGCCTACCTTTATGCTCCTGCATAACAATAAATTCACCCTAATTCAATATTTACTTCGCCTAATTGAACGAAGTTCTTTAGTCAATAATAATTTTCAATGATCTATACAGTCATGTTATGGATACGAGGAAGCTATGTGCCACACCCACTTGGCAGACGTTTTCTTCTTTTTGTTGTCAATCACGTTGTTTCTTTCGCTATAATAATACTAGGGTTTGGTTATTTATGTAGTAATGTTTTTCGTGAACGTGACCTTATCCCGGCGTTTATGAGGAATTGCCGATATATACTAATTTTGGACATACTGAGTTTTTCAAAACACTAAAACCTGACAAAAATGTATGCATACTATCCTGATTCTCAGGGGGGCAATGCCCCCCCCCCCCCCTGGCCCCTCCCTACGGGCGCCCATGCTGTTCACAGACATATGTTCGGCCACTGCTCGAATTCTCAACAGTGATTTGGTCCCCATATTATGCTGAACATATGGGCACTTTAGAGAGGGTTCAGAGAAGATTCATGCGAATGATTTACTTCAGATACGGCCTTGACTCTTTGTTCCCTTCTGAGGGTTATGTCTTACCCTACAATGATTTGTCAGCCTATCTCAGTCTTCCAACGCTAACTTCAAGAAGAATACTGAATGACCTTGCCTTCCTCTACAATGTCTTACAAAACAAGGTGGAATCCCAACCTTTCTTTCATCGCTCTCTTTCCGGGTGCCATGCCGCACAACTCGTTGTGGAGACCTCTTCCAAGTTCCCCTCCTGCGTACAAACTACATGTTCAACTCCCCCACTCCCCGGATAATGAGGTTGGCAAATATATACCTCCGGGATATTGATATCTTTAATGTTTCTCGGGCTAGATTAATTAAGGACGTTATGAACATCATCAGTGGAGATCTATGACATCATTGACCAACGAATGACTGTACGTGCTAATTTCTTTATCTTTTTGTTATAATTATGTAATTGGGCATTGCCCGTGTATTAAAATAAAATAAAAATATCTTTTAGGACACTGAAAAACATATTATTCCCTAAATAATTACATAATTATAAACTTGCAGAATACGGAACCCCGCCCTTTTACGCGCAAATGTTCCGGGAAACGAGCGGAAAAACGGAGGACGTTGTATCTCTCAGATACCGCGCGTCTCCGCGGGTTATCTTATTGTCTTAAATGCAATCGGTCAATTAATCAAAAATCACTCCTAAATCATTTTTGGTTGTTTCTTTCCAGATACACGCTGAATTTAATGCAGTTTGCTCAGTTCGTTGATCACGATCTCACCTTCACTCCTAACCACAGAGGTCAGTACAGAATTTTTCCCGTAAGTAACTATGAGTTTAGTGTCTGAATATTTTTAAAATATCCGAATCACTCCTGATTGTACTAAACTAAATATCGTGTGTTGTACGTTTAATTTATATTTCAATTTTTAAATCATTAAAATTCTAAAAATCACTAAATGAATGATGTCTCCAAAGTTTCAGTTCATTGTTTATAGACTAGAACTCACTTCCCTAAACAAATTTAAATCGCATTCTATTACACACACTACGCCTTTCTTGGAAATGGATTTCTTCACTGAAGCTTCTCTGCATCAGGTTGACAATAAGCGAAAATGATAAAATTGGCAATACTCTTTGTGGAGCCTTCTAGTTGTTAGGAAAGTTGAGCTTACTTTTACAGGTAAACCAGAAAAGCAAACATAGTAGGTTAGAATGCCATTGAAAATTACACATATGAAATGTCGTCGTGAAATCAGCATACTCAATTGGATGTTAGTAGTAATGATGATTGGAAATCGAGGATGTTGATAAGATGCCTTTGATGTGTCATCAAGTTATTGTAGACGGTTCTAACTTAATATGATGCCTTAATAAGTTCAATGTTTCTCAGGATTTTTCTCGTCTATCCCCGATTGCCGACCCTGTGACTCTGCCATTAGCGTCCACCCAGAGTGTATGCCCATCCCGGTACCACAAGGTGACCACTTCTACCCGCAAAGGAACGTGACCACTGGAGAGAGGATGTGCCTCGCTTTCATGAGATCTCTACCCGGTCAACAACATCTCGGTAAGATAAATGGTAGAATAGATCGCATGAACTCTTGCCTATATCTGAAGAATTCATATCTGCCAAAAAAGACAATAGGTGATGACTAGAGCCCGGATTTATATGCACAAAATCGCCCCAAAAATGCAACAAGAAGCAGAAATATATGCAAAAGACCCCAAAATTTATCAAAAACATGCAAATCATCTGTCATTGTTCAGAAAATCATGAAATCTGTCGTATACGGGTATGGTAGATGTAGCCAATCAAGGTAGGTACTGCGGTGGTACCCAAGTCTTTATTATTCACATCATTTAATCAAAATGGACTCCGTGTACCAAGGATTTCACGTTTGCGCATGCGCAGAGGCTACTATTGATCCGGAGGTCCTGAAACTCATAGGGGACCATCTACACATCAAACCGAACAATCCCTGAAAATTTCATCGAAATTGGTCAAGAACTCCCGGAGTTATGCTTGTGGCAAGGATTTCACGTTTGCGCATGCGCAGAGGCTACTATTGATCCGGGGGTCATGAAACTCATAGGGGACCATCTACGCATCAAACCGAACAATCCCTGAAAATTTCATCGAAATCGGTCAAGAACTCCCGGAGTTATGCTTGTGGCAAGGATTTCACGTTTGAAAATTTCATGAAATTGGCAGAGGCTACTATTGATCCGGGGGTCATGAAACTCATAGGGGACCATCTACACATCAAACCGAACAATCCCTGAAAATTTCATCAAAATCGGACTATAACTTTCAGTGTAGTTTTGCCTGTAACAAGGATTTGCTGACAGACACACACATACAACAAAATAGTAATGTATAGGTACTGTAGTTTGGCCTGTAACATTGATTTGCTGACAGACACACATACAGACACGGAACCAAAATTGTTCAGAAAGGTCTAAAACGCAAAATGCGAGGGGAATTTTTGATTTTGGAGACAAACAAATTTTCACATTCCGAAAGTGAAAACAATGCTTCCGCTACCTTGGTAGACTCGGAAGCAAAATTAAGAAATCCGGACTGACCAGTGTAAGTGTTTGGAAAACATGGGGTTATTGAGGGTTCTCTCAGACACTAGTATCCACTGTGATGATGACTATGGGGCACTATGATCCTTCTTGATTCGCCTGATAAAATTTAGTGGATTGAGTTACTGAGGAATAAATAGCTTAATCAACATGAATGAAATTAAAGGGCCGCGAAACCTCCTTTACATGCAGCTGCGAAGAGCAGAGCTGAATCAATCAGATGTTTGAGGTAGGATATGGCATTACCACATCAAATGAATGGAAAAGAAACGCGTTCAACTCCGCTATAGGTCGCAAGGTAGGCTCACTTGCCCAGTTTTCTCTCTTGCGTTACAAAAACAAAGTATAGTTCTATCTGACATCTTTTGAGTGCACATTAAGAGAAACTGCTCTTGAATGTCTTACAAATAAGAGCGATCCTCGATTTCAGGTACAAGGGAACAGATAAACCAGAATTCAGCCTTCCTCGACGGTTCGATGATCTACGGAGAACACGCCTGCCAAGCTCGCGAGCTGAGAGGATACAACGGCCGTCTGAACGTCAGCATTCCCACCAACAGAGGCAAAGATCTTCTGCCCATCTCCCCGATCCACCCGGAGTGCAGAGCTCCATCTGGATACTGCTTTATCGCAGGTTAGCAATCCTTTAATAGTAAGCAAGTGGTTTTTGTCCATAACCAAGAAAATACGCTCAAAAACAAACACCGTCAGCCAAGGTGCTTGGCCTTACTATAATATGGACTTATACATATAATTACATATTGAATGCCAAATAGAAATATTGTATCTGTGCAAAATCATTAACTAATTTGTGATTGCTGTCACTACTCGCCATCAATGGTAAATAGAGGATCTGGAGCATAACAGCAGTATCCAGGCTGTTAATGGCGTACATTAATGCAATTCATTAGTCATAACTTCATCAATTATTTCCCTATTGATTAACAGGCAAAAGGCCAGTTAATTTCATCAACACCATTCTAGTAGCCCAACCAAAACTTGGTGTGTGGAATGTGGAATGGTTACTAAATTGCTGTCACTATTCCCCATCAAGGGTAAACAGAAGATCTGGAGCAGAACAGTAATTAATTGTTGAAAATAATGCAATTTATTAGTCATCATTCCATTAATTATTTGCCGTATTGATTAACAGGCAAAAGGTCAGTTATTTCATCAATGCCAGCCTAGTAATACAACCAAAACTTGGTGTGTGCATGTGGAATAGTTACTAAATTGTTGTCACTATTCACCATCAATGGTAAATAGAGAATCTGGAGCAAAAAAAGCAATTAATTAATGAAATAAATGCATTCATTAGTCATAATTAATTGATTGCCGTATTGATTAACAGGCAAAAGGTCAGTTAATTTCATCAATGCCATCCTGGTTGTACAATCAAAACTTGATGTGTGCATGTGGAATGGTTACTAAATTGCTGTCACTATTCACCATCAATGGTAAACAGCAAATTTGGAGCAGAACAGTAATTAATTGTTGAAAATAATGCAAATCATTAGTCATCATTTCATTAATTATTTGCCGTATTGATTAACAGGCAAAAAGCCAGTTATTTTCATCAATACCAGCCTAGTAGTCCAACCAAAACTTGGTGTGTGCATGTGGAATGGTTACTAAATTGCTGTCACTATTCACCATCAATGGTAAACAGCAAATCTGGAGCAAAACAGCAATTAATTGATGAAATTAATCGAAATCATTAGTCATCATTCCATTAATTATTTGCCGTATTGATTAACAGGCAAAAGACCAGTTATTTTCATCAATACCAGCCTAGTAGTACAACCAAAACTTGGTGTGTGCATGTGGAATGGTTACTAAATTGCTGTCACTATTCCCCATCAATGGTAAACAGCAAATCTGGAGCAAAACAGCATTAATTGATGAAATTAATTCAAATCATTAGTCATCATTTCATTAATTATTTGCCGTATTGATTAACAGGCAAAAAGCCAGATATTTTCATCAATACCAGCCTAGTAGTCCAACCAAAACTTGGTTTGTGCATGTGGAATGGTTACTAAATTGCTGTCACTATTCATCATGAATAATAAACAGGATCTAGAGCAAAACAGCAATTAATTGATGACATTAATGCAATTCATTAGTCACCATTCCATTATTTATTTGCTAAATTGATTAACAGGCAAAACAGCCACTTAATTTCATGAATACCTGTCAATTAGTCCAACCAAACCTGTTGTGCTTATGTGGAATGGTTACTAAATTGAAGCAAAATTCATGGAATATTATCCTGCAAAAAACAAGTAAAAATTTTGATTTTAGATTTGCAAACCAAGTTTACTTGTAATTATCAATTGAAGAAATAATAGGACTAACAGTATTTTTCCTGATGATGGTAACAGTTGCTGACCGAAACGATTTCATTGTTCGTTTTTCTGCCGAATTGCGACCATTATAAATATATTCTCTTGATTTGCTATGGAAAACTGAAAATTGAATTCGAAAATTCTATGTAAAACGCTGCTCACCATTAGTACCTCCATTCCTCGTGTGCTGTTCTAGTTGGCGTTTACATCGTAGGACTTGGAACGACGATACAATACGGAAACTGATCTGGGTGTTGAGGTATTCGTAAGTTTAACTGTATGTTCTTTCACAGTAGAATTAAATGGTTAAATTGTTATCGCAGGTGACGGCAGGGCTAGTGAGCAGCCAGGTCTGACGGCCATTCACACCATATTCATGAGGCAGCACAACAGGGTCGTGGACGGACTTCGGAGCATAAACCCGCACTGGGGAGATGACAAGCTGTACCACCAGGCCAGGAGGATAGTCGTCGCGTCCTTCCAACACGTCACTTACAACGAGTTCCTCCCCAGGATTCTAGGATGGAACGCCGTCAATCTCTACGGACTTAAACTTCAACCTCAAGGATACTACAAAGGTATGCCCACGTTGTCTAAAGTAAATCGTTGCCTTAAAACAAAAAAACTATCGTAACTCCAAAGTAGGAAACCATTTTTCAGGAACAGCAATTGAAAGTTTCGAAATCATGCTGTTTGCTAGTTATAGACCCAATACGTCATGCTTGAACATATTTCGCTTCAACAGTCTCCTAATTCTGCGTCTCACTGTCATGCTGTCACTGTTGTTAAGGTTAACTTTTCAAGGGTAACAAGAGTGTCAAGACTATGACTCATAGACGAGACTAGAAAAGAGTCAAAACTAAGGCATTATTTACATTTCAGGCTACAGTTCAACTTGCAATCCAACGATTGTCACCGAATTTGCCGCTGCCGCCTACCGAATTGGTCACAGCCTCCTCCGACCTCATATTCCCCGAATGAGCTCTTCCTTCTCGCCAGTAGAGCCCGCCATTCTGCTCAGAGATCATTTCTTCAACCCAGACATCATCTACACTGTGAGTTGATTAAGTTGGTTTTCTCGAGTCTAGCATTGGTGTAATTAAATTTTCACGTTATGCAGGCTTTGCTTGATATGTGAGTGCACCCCAATGACTGCAACATCCACTTCAACTTCGAAATTTCTTTCATCAGCTGATGGCAAACAATTATGAACATTTCTGGGTAGGTTATCAGGTTTTCTTATGCACCAGGCTAGAATTTTCATGCTCTCTGTGGCAGAACTCCATCTGAAGTCGAGACACTAGTTCTACGCTTAAAACCAAAATTGAGTACAGCACCTTCATAAATCCTAACTGTATCCTTACAGGTACAAGGTTGGGATGGAATCTATAAAAACTCAATCAAATTCAAACAGCCATCATTTGAAAGATAGCAGCCTAATAGAGAAAAATGGGGATGTCGACGTCTAAAAATGTACTTTGTTTTGCAAAAATAATTTAATTTTTTCAGTTTTATTAACTAATTATTACTAAAATTTGGACGAAAATACAAGGTACCGTAAATAGGTGCCTGTTTAAGGAAATCATATCCTTGAGATGATGCCAGGAACCTACCAGAATCTCAAAAAGCTGGTTTACGACTAGTTATCTTTTATCAGTCAGCCAATGTGACATGATTCCCGTGTCCGTAAATCTTACTTTAAGAATTTAATTTGAGCTAAGAAGATGGAAAATGTAACGCTCTTTCCAAAAATGCCCTTAAAATGTGATAATACCTCGCAAGTAAGGACCTTCTTTAGAAAATGAGGTCGAAAGCACGGAAAAAATCTTAAAATTTTAATATCTCAGAACGAAGCCTTTAATAAAAGTCTTGGAGACACTATTTGTCAGAAATTACTCCTGGAATCGATCCCTGGATTTTAAACGTTAGGTTTCTTGCAGCTGTATAGATAGTCAAGCTGTGTGTATGAGGGATCCCATGTACTGAAGGGTTTCCCAGAGGCCTCACAGGCCCCAGCTGGACCTGTTGAAGACTAGGAATTGTCTAATTTCAAACCAAACGAAATCAACTTGGATCCACCTTGGACAGTAATGGGGGTGGATACATCTTACCAGAGAAAGAAGGGAAGGATCTTCACTAGGGAGTCCTTGGGCTGTTTCACTGGATTTTTCCTCAGATGCTCCTGTTTGCTGGAATAACCAGTACTTATCCACCATTTAAAATTTCTAAAAATTGATAATCAGCTCTTCTTAACAATACCATACCGACTCCATGTTACTCAACAATCCGTACGTTTTCAGCCAAACATCATCGACGAGATCATGAGGGGTTTGGCGTCCACCCCCATGGAAAGTCTGGACCAGTTCATCACCGGTGAGATCACCAACCATCTGTTCGAAGACAGGAGGATCCCCCACTCTGGAATGGATCTCCCAGCCATGAATGTTCAACGAGGTAATCAAAATAGACAAAGGAATAAATCATTGAACAATTAATGGTACAAACCCTGTACGAATAACCTGATCCAAGATGACAGTATTATAATCGTAACCAGAAATGTTTTTGGGTTATCAAAAATGATAAAACTAAGTTAATCATAGGTGCTTATCCACAGACAGATGTTCTTTGTAAAGGCTTAAGCGAGGGACTACAACAGTCAAGAAGCTACATAATTAATTAAGTCATAACACGGTTAAGAGAAAAGTTGAACAACAATTAATTAGTCTGTTTAATAATCACTCCAGATCGCAGTTGAAAGAGGAAATTAAGAATGTCTTACTGTTCAATCTTAATCAAGGGCCGTTTGGTTGTCTGTCGGAGCGTCTTAGTTTGATGGGTCTGAATTTGTTGTTGGAGGCAATTGAAAAGGTATGACCCCCACCTGCATCAGGTCATTCATCAACGTTGTAAGGGAACTTACCAGGAAGACACATAACTATTCCAACAAACGGGAGTAGAGTAGGGACCAAGGTGCAAGGGCCCTAAGGAAGAAGGGATACAACCAGATATAAATAACCAGACACCGAGCTGGGACTTCACTTGGTCCGTGAGCTCTCTCCTAAGCTGAAAACTGCCTTATTACTGCTAAAAAACCCAAATAACCCCCTCTCGCGAGTAGTATAGTAGGTTCGCCTTTTAGCCTCTCCTTGAGTAAGAACTCTGACGTCTGCACAAGTTGTATTCTGGAAATGTCGAGTCACCTGCTCAACCTCCTCTCTTCACCTCTGAGATACAAATTCTGATGCTGCAGACATAGGTCTGAAATCATCGACTTCCTCCGCTCAATATCCATCCTATTCCAAGTTAGAGTGACTGGTGTATGCAGACTATATGTCACGGAAACACCGTCACCCGTAACTTGACTTCCATTCTGTCTGTCAGTTTGAGCCTGTTGCTGCAGACGTACCGCCGTCTGGAATCATCGTTTACATTACAGAAACTTCCTAAATACTCCTTGCCAACTCCAACTGATCCGCTAACCAGAACTTTGTTTAAAAACCACTATCTTCCTTCATTAGAGAAAGTAAAATTGATAGAGGAACCAAGATGAGTAGTTCCCTACAAACGTCTTTGTAAGTTGAGGAACAGGAGGGTGTAAACTATGATTAGATGGGGATATTGTTGAGCATCGTATCGTCTTTTGATTGAGTCATTGCTCTCCCTGACGTACAAAGTCAAAACATAATGGCTTGGAATGGTCAAAATCTGTAGGCTCCCAAAATCTCTTCAGCAGCTCTGACCACAAACACCCTTCTCATAGTCCTGGCTGCTATTCTCTGAAGCTTAAAGACCCATAGAGAAAAATGCAATAAGTAGGTAGCTCTATTGGCAATGCAAGTAAAGTATACTGAAAGAAGAGTTGCTGGGGCTTCTAATATCGCTCCAGCAGCTCTGACAACAATACTCATAACCCAGCCTGCTCTTTTTTGAAGCTTAAATGCCTCAAAACCAGGATAAGAGTGTCCCCAGGGCAGTGTGCGATATGTAGCTCTACCAGCAAAGCTGGATTTGCACAACCCCAGAAAAATGATCTTGGAATAAGTGTGATTACATATTTTTCAAGTCCGAAGTTAAAGAAGCCTGTTATTTTTTCTGATATAGATTATTTGAAAAGATTACCAATTGGGTTTTTAGTTTGCCTTTGAATCTCATACCAGAACTCAGCAATGTAAGTTATTCCTTTCCTTGGAAAAACGAAAAATGAAAAAAAGGTTGGTGTTTATACTAAAATATACTAACATATTGTCGTCTTTTCGGATTCCAGCTCGTGACCACGGTATTCCACCATACAATGAGTACCGTTCTCTGTGTAACTTGAAACGTGCGACCACCTGGGAAGACCTTGGAAGGGAGATACCGGCTGAAGTCATCGCCCGCCTCCGTCTCATCTACCCCACGGTCAACGACGTGGATTTGTTCCCAGGAGGTATGCTGATGATATCTAGCTGTTTAAGTTTGGGGAATAATGTTGTATCTTATGTGTACATGTTTGGTTAGTTCTAGGAATAGGATGGCGAGGTAATCAAATGCATAGGGTAGAAGGTGCTGCATAATATGCAGTGCATATACATAGTAATATCAGCATACTGCCTTGTGTGAAGCGCCCAGGAGTAGTGCTGCATCGCGGCAGATTTTTAGGGGCATGAACATATTCTATATCATCAGAATGGAAAGTTTATGCACTGAAGAGAGCACATCTCCTTGTATTGGATTAGGCACTGTAAGAAGAAAGCGGTGGTTTATATTAGTCCAGTGAGTGAAGCTTCTGGACTGATTGCTATGCTGGTTGATATTGCTTTATTCCATTTTAACAAGAAATCATGGGCTCAAAATTTCTTAGCAAAATCCTCATCTCCTATGAAAACTCTTCAATTGAGAATTATGTGTAAAAAGTTTAAAAGTTTTGGGATTCCAGCCCTTAAAAAAATCTGTACGTGTGATATAGTGTGACAATTTGTTTTCTTTTCACGACTTTGTAGAGCAAATTTATAGTAATTTATAGTTTTTTTTGTAAAAATTGGAATGAGGGGTTGACTAAGTGAACCGTTTGATGAAGATGGTAGCAAAATGATTCCAATGATCAAAATTCGCTGATGAAGATAAGTCCTGTCCCTTCTTCCATCCCAAGTGTTCTGATTGATTTCTGCGCACCCTGAATACGAAGAGACACTGCCCTAATCACCGCCAATTGAGTCTTGATTCTCACACCAGCCTACAACTTGGGAGTGCAGTTCTTTTGAGAAATGTGGGCTCCGTTGCATGAACAAAACAATTGTAAATGACCACTGAGCATCTTCTGCTGCCTGGTCATACTGCCATGTTTTGATTGTACTGCATTTTTGGCAGTCTACGTCCAGTCAATGTCTGCCACCAAAGCTGGATGTTCCTCTCACATCTCGTACTCCACTATCACTCCATTCTAGGCCAGATTTGCCTGACAGGCTACTGCGTAACGTACTTCGTGATAGCTTTTTTTTTTTAACTAATCCCCCTATCTATGCGCAGCATGCAAGGGGTCGTAATCCCTACCACAACTATGGGTGTACAGCGGCGTATAACCATATCTTAAGGAAAGAGCACATCTTTATTGAGTTGCTGATATCTCAAGACCATCTGCTATCGTTGGGAGTGCTATCAACCACTTTGTTACACCTATTACCCGTCACAGAGTTTTCTGCTGATCTGTACTCAATTCAAGAATCATCTTCCAATTTAAGACTTAAATGCTCATTACCATCTTGTTTGTTAGGTCTGAGTGAACGGCCGCTGCAAGGAGGTTTGGTGGGTCCCACGTTCGCATGCATCATTGGTCTCCAGTTCAGGCAATTGAGAAAATGCGACCGCTTCTGGTAAGCTATTCAGTTCTTAAATAATCCATAATAATAAATAAATTGTTACTATTATTAGCAAACTTGTCCATGAAAATTTAATGCACAATTATGATGAAACCCCAGTACCACGCACATGATAAGATTCTGATGTTTAACTTGGGTTTTTCTTTCTCGAGTGGCATGAACGAGGCAACTTTTCCAATCAAAATTTGAATCTTGAATCCCTTGAAATTTGGTACCTAGGAGTAATTATTATACTTTCTGGGTCATTACTTTGTAAGGTACATTATTTTTATAAGCATCATGTCTGCCCGTATTTTGATAATCACCCAGTTCCTCTCAGTAGTGAGGACTTAGGATCGATCTCAGTCACAGGGATCAATAATTTTTAACTGTAACAACACAACCTATCGAGCAGTCATAAAAACTAGAATTAAAAATACTTATACAATTTTTTAACGAATCTCTGTGTTTAGGTATGAAAACGACGATTCCATTACGAGATTCACCGAACCGCAATTGGCGGAAATACGAAAATCAACTTTGTCCAAGACGATTTGCGACAACCTGGACAACCCTGGCGAAATTCAGAGGGCCGGCTTCGATCAACCCAACGACTTTTTGTAAGTAATTGGAATTGTATAAATTTCGTCATATCTCTGATTCGTGTACATGGATAATAAAAAAATTCAATTGTTTCCAATAGTAAGTTGCAATTTTAAATTGAATACCATTAAATGGTATTACAAATTTTGTTATAATTTGCTAAATTCTACCTTGTTTCCAGTGATTTTGATAAAAAGTTAAACTAATAGTTTTGTTTTGGACTTTTCAGAAAAGTTCATCAACTATACACTTGTACAACATAAATTTCTCCAAAAGATTTAGCCGAAAAGTGTACCTACCTGCATGTCATCGACATTTTGGTCTATTATTTTCAAAACTAAGCCTAAAAAAAAAGTATAGCGTTTTCCTTAATAAAACAACGGAAACGCGTTCTTCATATATTTGTGATTTAATCGAATATTCTTTGAAAATGAAGCTATTGCAATGGCTTTTAACTTTTAAATACAAATTTTTTAAAACATTCTTCGTTGAAATCCGTGTTGAAGGATTCTGAAATTATTCCTGCATTATAATGCTTTTCGTACGCAATTCATCCTTTCTTTTGAAATGCTTTATTTTTTGAAAGAACGAAGTTTATCTCAACCCTAATAAATGTTATCGTCAAATTTATAGAATACACATATAATATAATGCGCAGATTAATTGAGTAAAATTTAAAAAAATGTCGTACTTAAAACCCACTAAAAATGGCAAAAAAAAAAAGTTTAAAATCGTTGAATTTGTCCTTTTTTAGGCAAAATACGAATACTGCTCAAAAATTTGATCAAACACGAACTAGCGCATTGAAATATATGTACTGAATTTCGTTATAATAGGCTAAAAATCGATCCGGGCTTATTTATACGGGTGTTCTAACATCCCTTCTACTGTGACTGGCGAAAACCCATAATTCTCTTCTTCGTCAGTTTATATTTAACTGCATGTTATCATACAGTTGTTGGGGCTTCTCCTAACACAATTTAACATAAATGTATTGGTAATAATGAAAGTTATAACTTGGGGAAATTGTTCTTTATACTTAATTATCTGAATTACTTTGAAGGAACCCTCGTGTGCCTTGCTCGTCACTGCCGACTGTCGACTTGAACGCGTGGAGAGAGACGGCTCAGCAGGGTTGTCAGATTGCAGGACGAACTGTCCCCGTTGGAGAATCAGCTATCCCCACGCCTTGCACAAGCTGCATTTGCACTACTGAAGGGGTAAGTTCCCATTATCAACGTTTAGAGATGATATTAATAACGTAATAAAAATGATATTAGTATAGCGGTTATTGACATGGTGAACAGGCTAAGTGTTGTAGTGGTCACTCGTTTAGTTATGTTAGTTAAGGAGCATGTACTCTTCCAGGTGTAATGGAAGGTTCTGATTGTTTTAGTCTCTCTTGCAGCTTCTCCTCAGGTGTTTGAGATTGGACACTAAGAGATGATCCCCCTTCTGAAATAAGGTTGCTTTGTTCAGAAGATGCTATTTTTCTTGGACTGCAAGCAGATGAGACAACTACTCAAGCTTATGATGGATGAGAGGAATCGTTAGGCATTCAGGAGACCTTGTTTGGAAATCACCTTGCAAGGTTCCACGTTTGTCAAGGCACTGCTGGTAAAGCCGAACCTTCTACTGGTTCCTCGAGCTAAGAAAGCTGGTACTCAAGTTTGTAGCAAAACTCACATACTGAGATGCATAACCGGGGTACAAGTCCATGGTGATGCTGTCTCTGCCACTGAGCACCCTGAGAAAATCCCGTGCGTTAGGTTGTGCTCAACCTGAATCCTACTATTATATGGTGGCAGATGCTCCCCCCACCCTTTGGCACTAGTTTTTTGATGGGAGATTTCCACTTTGCCAGACTCTTCATTATCTCCAGATCCGTAATTCGTTGACAAGCCCAAGGGAAGAGCATTTGTCCTTGCCTTCTAACTACTCTACCTCTGCCTGAATGAGGACGTTCCCTTTCTAGCTCCGTTAACACTGAACATGGCGCACATCAACTGCCTGTCAGGAGGCGTAGGATATGGTTTCAAACTTAATGGCTACATTCAAGGCTTCATCCATTGTTTTTAGCCACGAATCAATACAGGCATTTGTAGTAGAACAGTGAAAAAGAAAGAAGCAAGAAAATCTCATATGCAAGCATCAGTTCTAACTTGAAATGCCCCATACACTACTATATTGGGTGCATGATTGGTCCAAACTGCGTTCCATAGCCCCAAAGGTATATCGTGCGTTGGTTCGAATAGCACAAGAACAGCCTTGTTTCACTTGCTTCAATTTTTTCTCCTCTTTGCTTTATTGGTTTGGGGGTGCACACGCTAATATGCTTCTGTCAGCAGCTACACTTAGTTCTATTAATAATGGTGACAACCGTCGAAATCGATTTCACAGTATTCCTACAACCTCTGTGTTTTTCTTGCGGTAGCTTGTCTGCTGGGCCAACTGCCCATGTTAATCCTTTCCTGCGTACGGCATTGCTATCTACTATCATGTTATGGGTACTAGACAGCTTGTGACACGAATCTTATTTGTATTTCAGGCTCAATGTGCATCCCTGAGGGTCACCGACTGCGGTCGCCTGCTCCGAGAAGCCGGCCGAGACGCCGTCCTCCGCGACGAAGTTTGCGCCTCCCAATGCGCCGCCTTCCTCACCGAGAGCTCCCCTCTGACGATCAGCCTGACGACGAGGAGACCTCCCGTCGTCCCTCCTGTCGTCAGAGCCTCGAGAACGAGGGATTTCGCTCCTTCGGGCCTCGTCCCGCCTCCGCAACACAAAAGACGACCGAACCTGCGAGGCTTCGGCCCCGATTCGCCTTTCCTCGGTTGACTAGCATCTTCCAACGTCTTCAAAACCTCGAGACTGCACTCACCATTGGGTTGGCTACTGAACTCAAGTGCAATGTAGACTGAAGTGAGAAGGAAATGACTTTGAAATATTTTATACCTCTTGATAGATCAGAAAATTACGACGAAAGAGTAACTAAACAAAGATCTGTAATCTAAACAATGAAAGGTTGTCACAAAGAGTTCCAAATCGGAACTTTATGCAGGTGCGCCGAAAATACTACATTTGAACCGATAACTATTTTATAAGATTTCCTCTTAATGGTCCAATGAGATCTTTTTATAGATTATTGGCTCTTTCTACAAATATGCAAGAACGTGCGATGAAGCCCCTACATTAACCCTAGAACATGAATCCTACGTTTTTCAAAAGTTGATGATCGGTTCAAGAGAATTACTGTGACTTCTGAACCATTGGATTAGTGCAAATCTCAGAAATATTGATGTGCTTTAAAGGTAAATTGGACAATTACAATGAAAAGTGGATGCGTAGGGTTGGAAATTGGGAATTTTCTGCGTCTGTTTTTGTGTAATATTACGAGGTGAGATAAATTTTGGCGTAGTATTCACTAAAAGCATGTTTTAATAGGACTTATTCAAGGTTACCCTTCTACAAATGTGAATTAACGCGACATTGGGGATAATTATGTTTAGGATCAATTCAAACGATTTTAATACTAATACACCACAGGGTTAAGAGGAGTTAAAAACCATATTGATCAGAAAAATTGACGATGAAAAGTCGAAATAAAGCAAAGAAATTGCTATTTTTGGTTCAACTGAGATTCATGAGATAATTTGGTGGAATAACTTTATGTAAGATAAGGAACTGCATGTTTACCATGTTTGTGGTTTTTCTTCCCCGAATCAAGGATTGATGCATATATTACTTGGAAATACTAATATGCCTTTAGGTGGGTCGGAAAATGGTGATAATCAGGGAAATTAAACAAATTGATAAGTAATTTTAACAATTACTGGTGGAAATAGCGGGTAGAAGATAGAGAGTTCTTGCAAGAGAACCAAAAAAACTACTCCAAGTCAAAAACTATTTGCAAAAATTGTGGTTTTGATACTTTTTTAAACCAAATTTCCATAAATTAAGATCGAAGTTTCAAGAAAGTCGGGAATTTGAACCATAACAACTCAGACCATTGAAGTTAGGTGCGAAAACAACTTCGGTTTTCGGATTTGGATAGAGCAATTTAACCTTAACCAAATTTGGATATAAAGCGTGTTTGTTTTCAATGAAAAGTGATAAAAATTGGGTTTTCCTATTATCGCAATAAATCGGACATTAACTTTTTAAATTTATTGCAATCGGAAAAACTCTTGTTAGAGTAAGGAGTGAACTCTATCGTTGATTCGTTTCAACAATCCATCGCCGAATTCGATTTTGACAAATTGTGCAAAACAATGATTCAGACTCGAGGTTTACAAATCTTCAATTTTATAAAAATCCCGACTTCACAACTTTGTTTGCTTTTAAAACCGGTTGCTTCCAAGAGGAAAAAATTGTAAAATGAATATTTTTTCTTAACATATGACGTACATTCTGAATTCAGAACTAAAAGACGGGATTCTTGTGTGAAAACATCACGCAAAGCCACTCGCTATTATTCAAGATTCCCGAATTTCATAATTTTTGATAAATAAACTCGAAAATTACAAGTGAACTTATTGAATTTTCACGCGTGAAATTTAATTTAGACCTTGGAAAGCTCAGAGGGTTTTAAAAGTATACCCGAGCCTGAGGCACCTCAAAATATAAAATCCTTTGACATACTAAAGCTTAAAATATTGTTTAAACAATTGTTATTTGATATTAACATATTGATCGAAGTGTATGCGCATATTGTATGCGATTACTCTTGAAGGGCACGAAATATGCTACCAAGCCGATTTGCCAAGTCGGATTTTGAAACTGTTTTCGACCCTGTTGAATCTCAATTAAGTCAATTTCTATGCATATTATAAACGATCATTAAGGAAATATTAATTAAGACAATGCGGCTTGACCATTTAATTGTTTCATTAGTCTGAGAGCCTGAAAGGTAAAAAACAAATGATTGAGAGTGAAGGTTATGGGATATTTTTGAAAATTAGGTTCATTCCGAAAGGATGAAATCGTTATATGCGATCTCAACACAGATAACATAATGACGTGCCTTAAAGATGACTTAAATCACTCATTTTGAAGTGTTACTTCAATATTTCCTTAATCGAGTGCTGTACAGAAATTTTCATTGGTTTCAAAGTTATAGGGCTTGCAAATTTGGTGGATTAGGCACTTAAAACTGTAAGTTAATTTAAAAATAAGGGCTGTTTAACGAACAATTGAAAATTGAGCTGATTTTGGGTGAATACTTGGAAGACATTTGCATTTTATTATCTTCTCAGAGACTTTAATATTGGTCCTATTGAAGTCCGCCATACTTTCCACTGTTTATCGATTAGGTTCCAGCCCTGGTTCTTTACCCTCGACTTTTAGGATGATAAACATGTTTTATGACCTTTTTCGTAATAAAATTTGTAAAAATGGGATTTTTATGAACTTAATTAGTTTGATGGGGTCTGTGCTGAACTC
Organism: Creontiades dilutus; assembly: GCA_031894815.1. Classification (NCBI taxonomy): domain Eukaryota; kingdom Metazoa; phylum Arthropoda; class Insecta; order Hemiptera; family Miridae; genus Creontiades; species Creontiades dilutus. Next base: position 81,590 of record JAVIWC010006621.1, on the reverse strand, counting down.
CCTGAACTGAATTAGCGAGTCATGCGATCTATTTTGTCAACCGTGTTCTTTCTGGTGTCTGCTCCTAGACAGATTATACTGTTCAGTTCCAACAATTGCTACTAGAGTGTGTTGGCGTCGCTCATCACTCATTAACCACACAAAACATCTGACTTGTGATATGTATTCTGTTTTGACTCAAAGCAGGGTAGGAAGGTGGGGGATTTGAATCTTGAAAATATGTAACCCTGAGTCGAAGCGTTGATAGACTTTAATTTGCCAATATTAACTTCAATTCGTCCAATCAGAACAAGTGCATACATAGTAACTAGCTAAAATTTGGTTCATGAACTGATTCCAACTCCTTGAGTTTAGAAGGTAAATTATAGTTTTTTGAGGTTCAAACCGCTCATTTTTCTTGCTCTACAACTTTGAAGCACATGTAATTGTCTTTATGGCATATAGTTTGAGAATTATTGGACTTTATTCCATTTTTTGCGGATTTATCAATTATTAGGTCAAAGATGGTAATTAATAGGTGTTAAGTGATGAAGGTTAATTATAATTTGTGTGTGGTTTGAAATGTTGTATCTTATAATCTTGACTTTTGAATTTGAAAAGGAGTGTCTATAAAACCACCCACTAAGCCACGTAATTTACTTTGTGAAGTCTTAGGGGTTATGGGTCCAGTATGCTTCTACCATGCCCCCTGATAAGAATTATTAGATTGGTAAAATAAAAACTTGGAAATGTACAATTTTAGCCATTTTTGAGGTACCACCACTTCGTCCATTCAGAATGAACTTAATGCCCTAACCTCAATAACCTTAAAAAAACCTCCAAAAGTTTACATAATTGGAAATGGACGTACCCCTTGCAAGCTCTCGTTCTACTAGTAGGTACCTGACAGTTACCACATAAATAAGACAGTACCACTGTTTTTTTCTTTGTAAATATAAAGATAATTTCTTCCATTACCTACCTATTATATTGTAATATAGTCTGCCATTATTGAGCTAGAATAGTTAAAGCCATTCACGTGCCAACTTTGTAACCAAAATTTCAGTTTTTCGTTAACTCGTGCGTCTTTCACTGGTTTTAATCAACGAATGATAAACGAAATTGTGGAAAAAAAAGTACATTTGTATTGTGATTACATTACGTTATGACCAGCGATCTTGTGTTAGAAATATTGTATTTACGCCCTCGTATTTAATTTTTAAGAAATGTGAAAGACTTGCTCATATATATATTATTATGAAATTATTTTATTGCGGATTGTTAAAAGCTATATCAAATTATTTATTAAGTGGAAACTGTAATATAATGTTGTTTGAAAAGTTTTGTTTATTTTAACCTGTACACTCCTACCATTCTTCATCAAAAATTCCAAATAAATGGATCTAAAATCGGACCTTTCCTGTTTACTGCCCACCACGGCGCATCTTTCCTGTTATCTGCCCACCAATGCCCGCCAACTTTGCTCCCGATCATCAGTGAACGGATAGCTCCTGGCTCAACAATCATGTCTGACAAGTGGAAAAGTTACCAAGCTCTAACTAGCGACCCAAACTATACACACTTAACCGTCAATCATTCGGTTAATTTCGTTGACCCGCGAACAGGAGCACACACGCAGTCCATAGAGAGTTTGTGGTGCAAGGCGAAAGCAAGAAACGAGAAACAGTGGGGAACACATCGAGCCTTACTAGACAGTTATTTAAGGCATTCATTGAAATGCGACGTGGATCCGTTCGACTCAATTCTGGAGGAAATCGTATAATTCTGGCCACCTCCGACCACCATGTAATTGATATCTTCTCCTGACACTTCTTTGAATGGACTGACATGAATAATAATTATTTTTTGCATTTATTATAGCAATTGTTGTTGCATGACATTATTCGTAAATTAGAATATTTTCTCTTTAATTTTTTTTCTCTTTTTTTCCCTTTCATATTCTGCATTGGTGGGCAGATAACAGGAAAGATGCGCCGTGGTGGGCAGTAAACAGGAAAGGTCCCTAAAATCTATAGTTTCCCATTAATCCTGATTACACAGTGTTGTTTCTGTAGTACAACGGCGGTTTTGTGTGAAAATAATTATGTGTGCAGACGTTACTGTCATTCTGCCATCCTGATTCGCTGTCATTCGTGATCACTGAAACGATTAGAGTAAACGCAACTCCCTGATTGCTTTCCACGAGAACTCACCTCCATAGAACTAAAGCTGCTGACGTAATAAAACATTGTTAGTTGACTTCTCAAAGGTTAAAGATTTATAGAAAGCAACAAACACCTCTCCACTATTAAGTAACTACTGTTCACCAACAGTAAAGTGTATGATTTGCATTAATGAAAACAAACCCAATCAATTTAGTACCTAACTACCCGAATAGCAGATAGGTAGGTACTCGGTGTAATCCTTATTCTATTGCCCAATCAAGGATTCAATTTTCTGACCAAATATAACATTCCTTACACTAAATTTTTATTGCTGTTCATCGTCCGTAGGTCAAACCATTCCCTGGATGGTTTATGGTGCCAACAATTCGCGTTATTATTGGTTTATTATTGTTTTTGTTTTGATATCAGTAGCCTAGTGGTGTAGTGATGTAGTAATGTGAATACTGGAGTGAACTCCTAAAATGCTTTGTAGCGGATACACGGGTTGAAGCATTCTGATATGCATGAGACGCTGATAAAATATAGGTAAATATTATTCAATATTATTACTGGGGTAAATAAGTATTCTTTCACTGGGGTTTATTATTCAATTGGCTTGCGTTCATGATTTGAATTTCTACTAAGCTTTGGAGTGTGCGTGTTTCACAAGTGATAGAGCGATTATTGAATTTCAGGAGATATGCATAGAGCATCGTAAATCTGTTCTCAACCAAAATACCTATTTGGATTGCTCAGTTGATCATATTTGTGTGCCTAATGAAATTCAATAATCCCTCTATCACTTGTGAAACACGCACACTCCAAAGCTTAGTAGAAATTCAAATTGAACGCAAGCCAATTGAATAATAAACCCCAGTGAAAGAATTTGCAGCGTTTTTTCTTTCAACTTTATTATTCAACTTTCATTTGAAACCAATATTCAACAAGCCCTTTTATTTGATACCCATATTGTAGAACTAAAAAATAAACTATTCCGCCATCTTGGATGGTCCGCCATATTGAATTTAGAATGACGTCACACAACTAATCGTGTATTGTCACCCAATCTAAACGTGCATACAAAATTTCAGCTTAATCGGTTGAGAGTATCTGCTTCAAATTCGGGTCGCAAGATTCCACCCGTACATCCTTACATACATGCAAGTTAAATAAAAGCTTTTATAAATGTCACAGCCTGCACGCTATCAATTCAAACAGAAATGTAAATCCAAGTTTCACCATCTTTGTACATTTGAACTAGGCTTCAGGATTAAAAGACATCAGCTCACATCTTTAAAATATTTATTCATCACGTCAATTCTCATTTAAATTATAATCCATGTATACCGAACCAAAGCCTTGGCAGTTTCAACTGAAAAAAAAAGAAAAATTTCTTTCTCGTGAAAGTCAAGAGGTGAAAATTGAGAACATCTTCCATACATGTGCACGGTATTATTTACATTAGAATGCACGTAAATGAGCTTATAAAATAACGAATGTAGTTTTTTACACAATGAATGATTGAAATAAATATGATCTGACAGGCATTCGATATAGTTAAACGTAAAGTCTACAAAGTTATCGTTTGACGCAATCGACATTTCCTCGTCGATTAGGTTCGTTGGTCAAACGTGGGGGAAGAATGCGTCAACATTCCAAAACTTGAATTCCGGAATGTAAATCGGTAACAATTCTCTTAGGTTAGCAGTTTCTTGTTAGTTCCCGGCTGATTGCAAATACAATTGACAAAATATTTTATCGTAATTCGAGATGTTCGCAATTTAAAATTTGCGTATTTAGAGTCGCATTTCTGAAGGTATAGGCATTCGTAAAAATTCATTCGTTCGTAAGAATCATTTACAGAAAACCTATTACTAACTCGCAAAATCAACACGAGACCCTAAAACACCCTTCAGAAAGCAATGCTTGATTTTGGACTCCAATGCGCAGTATAATTCATAATTCCAAATCATCATGATCTTTGACATTATATCGAACGAAATGCGTTATAAAATATGGATATTGAGTATTTAAGACAGCAATAAATTTCATTTTTGAATCGGTTGTCTCGAAACAGAAGCATTTTGGAATTCGAAAAGATCACAGTTCATAAATTTGTCTATCAAATCAATGACAGATACCCGCCAAAACTAATCGTGTTTTGCGCCAATAAACAAAAACATATTTTGAGGCTGTGGACGTCGTGGTTCGAATTTCAATCTAAACTAAACGTAACTGCGAAATAAATAATCTTTGTTCTGCGGTTAATCCTTGATCAGATAATCTCGGATTAAAATTAACCACGACGTCCTCTAGTGACAAGTTCAGGAATTTTTACACCATACGTGGGTGAATAACTTTCAACCCAAATTCATACCATACCTCCCTTCCCAGTATGATAAGTTAACAAGACATAAATCAGCTCAAGATATTACAAAATAAATTAGCTTAAATTTGTAAGGAATTTTGATAACAAGTATTGATATATCTCGGAGGATTTCTGATAATGAAATTTTGCCCAGTACTTTGAATGCGATTTTTCCCTCCCAGTTTTTCTGTATTAATTTTTCGAGCAAGAATTCAGATTTACTCTCATCATGAAAAGGCGCAATCAACGAAAGGTGAATCCTTGCAGATATTCCATGCGTTACAGCGAATTTCTTAAGTAGTTCATAAATGTTCCATTCCAACACAAGAATGTTACAGCGTAAATGATATAATCAGGTTAGTTTGACAATAAATGCAGGTTTTCTTCATCCGTCCCGCAAATGGGGGCGTTATCAAACGAACAGGAGGATACATTACACCAAGATCGCCACACAAGGAACACTTGACTTGGGAGTGGAGGAAGATTCTATAGGTAGACAAGTGACGATCTGTTGTTGTTGTTGGGTTTTTTGAGGAGTGAAGGGTTGTAAAGGGGGGGAAGGTTATAAATACGGCAGTGTTGAGGTTATGTTTGTTTCCCTTCAGTTGGCGGCAACTTCTTGGAGAGCGGTCGGCTGTATGTTGTTCTCGATGGGTGTCGGCCCCTCGACGCATTTCCAGAGGCCGTAGGTCTTGCCGACGGTCGTCTGCCAGAGGCGGAGCGTCCCGTCCTCGCTTCCCGAGGCGTAGAGCTCGCCGTCTGGGGAGAACCTCACGCAGTGGATGGGTCCGAAATGTCCCTTGAATGATTCTGCAAAGAGAAACCATGATGTAACTAACTGAACGCCTCAGATCTTGAACTTAAAACTGAACACATGGAAGTAGCAGTAGTAGGAATATCACTGGAACTCTGTCAGCCAATTGAAAGAGAGGGGGAGCGTGCTTGATGAGGAACCATTTGGAAGCAAAGGCGAATGAATCTCTTCCCTACGTGGCTGGGGATCTTATGATACACACCCAGGCCAGAAAAACCATTACGATATACACCCGGGTGCGCGTTATTAGGGATTTTCCAACCAACCTGCTACAAGCAGGTTTGGGGCATGGCAGTGTAGGGCACTTGCTGCTTGGGACCACTGCGGTGTACACACAGAATTACACTGGGTTGGAAAATGAAATGAAAGTCCCAGAGCAACCTTACGGGAGGATAACCCTCGAACGTGAAACCTTCCTCATCTTGTGCGGCTTCTGTCAAATGTTCCTTGATTTTCACTTAAGCTAGTCTCTTGGTGTTATTATACTGTTAAGTGCACTGTTACCTGAAATGACCGTAAAAATCGTTGGCGTCATACTGCTCGACAATTCTTTCGAAATACAATCTATTTCTGAGAACTTCTCGATCAATTAGCTACAATGTCTAGGAACTCAGAGTCCGACCAAGAACATTTGCTCGAGGATGAGGACGAAATATCTCCAATTAATTCCAGAAACTCCATCGAAAATAAGCAGGAATAAGTAGGAAACAACCGCACAAAAACGAAAAATGGAATGAGGAAGGTTAGACTTTTGAAGAGGTTACCCTAGGTTTCCTGCTCAGAGCAAGTTACTCCGACCTCAGGCTGGAGTACCCTGGGGAAGTCCCGAGCAAGTTCCCTGGCCGGTTGGAATTCAGTGCAAGTTGCCCCAAAGTTACACTGGCGGCGGTTGGAAAACGCCTCATCCTGCTCCCTCATTAGTGCGCCTGCGCTCTTCCACTGGTGTAGCTCGGAGCAAGCGGTTGGAAAATCCCTATTATACACACCCTCCATTACGATATGCACCCCTACAAAGATTATCTTATACACCCGATGTGAGCATTAGCGAGGAGGTTGCTCACGTTGTCCCTCATATCAGTGAGGCGGCATTTGAGATGTGGCATGAGCCACCTCGTCATTCATTCATATAAACTATGTACAAATAATGTAATGTGGCATGAGCAAATCGTCAAAGTAGGCATGTATATTTGGGAAGAGGTCTCAGTTTGAAGGAGAGGACTTTGACGAGCTTGTAACTAGAAACGTTATCTGGATCACTCTCTTGGCGCCGAATCTACTTATCTACCCTCTAATATTATACTATATTAAATGTAAATGTGTTTATGTGCAAATTTATTTCTATTTCATTGTGACAATACCTACCACGCCTGTGCCAGATGAAATCTACACCCAACCAACACAGCCTCAGGCCAAACGAGAGTCACTGCACAGGCAGCTCTATCGGGTTATCGGGTGTGTATGATTAAATGTTCAACAGTCATAGGCCAAAGCATAGGTGTGTATCACAACGCAACCCAGCGGTCTTTCACTTCTGAGCGGCCAGTCGGGTGTGTATCTTAGGTCGCCCACGTGGCTCAATCCCAACCCTACTTCACAAATTCCTGTCCCTCAACTAAATCCTTCACAACCATTCACCCTACACCCCATAGCATTTGCCATTAAAAACTTCATTGTTGCTAACAGTATGTGCAGAATGGGGGTCTGTAGTATTGGATTAGACCTGATTGGCCAGAGAGGTGGTGACTGGGTTGGGTGGCTGAGGGTACAAAACAAACTTCATCAGTTCTCCACCCAACGTCAGCTCCTTGTCTCAATTATGACGTCATTGTTGGGCTCGACGATAGCCAGTAGAACGGAGAAGAGATTAATCCTGATCGTAATGTCAATCAATCCGTTTTTGTGTCCAAAAATACAAGGAAACCACACCCTACATTCCACCGTCAGGAAAAACCTCGGAAAACTACGCTTTTGGCTAGTTTTTTTGCACGTAGCACCCATACATGTGAGGCGATTGGACTGACTGAAAGTTAGGTCCAATTAGACCTCAAGTGGACTCCATATGGGAAAGAACGGATCTTATGGAACATCCATCTGGCAAGCTATCTGGAAAGTGAATACAAGCAGCTGATTGGTTGGACACCAGCTGGGGAGAGGGAATATTTTTTCCAGGCAGGCAGTTTTGAAGCAAACTGTACGCATCAGATTTTTCAAATGGCGCAGTTCACTACTGCGCATACGGAATGGCGTTGAGAACCGAAACAGCTGTTGGAGGAAGCACGGGAAACGAGTTGTTGGCGTGTGCTAGGTCAATTCCCCTCCATCCCCTCCACTGCTTTTTACTAGCTTCCCCTATCCACCATTTCCTGACGTTCCAGATAGATGTGAACCCTGCTTTACGCCAATTGTGAGGCCTTTTACAACCCATAACGCGAATGGCGGACGTACATTAAAGATTTGGAATCCAAGCTTCTTGAAACGTAAAATGACAACATGTGAGGAGGGTTATAAATAAATTTTGCTGTACTATAACGATATCGCTATTATTGAAAATAATAAACCAAAAGCTTGGTAATACCAAAAAGGTTCGTCACTTTTGTTTCAAATAGCTCTCCTGCGTGGGTCACTGTACTTTAAATATATATATTGCATGCAGCAAACGTGCAGAAATAGTTAAAACGTAAGTTCTAATAAAAACTTCATCAAAAACTTGAGAATTCTCAAATTTTTCAACATAAAATCTCCATTTAAAACTATTTTCAAATATCATCGTCAAAATATTACTGCAGATGTGAGCCTTTTTTTCGAAAACTTGCAGATTTTCAAGTTTTCATCGAACATCGTACCTATCGTCAGATTAAAAAATGAAAAAAAAAGTCATTTCTTTTTCAGGTTTTGTCCACAAATAAGATCATCACAATGATTTGTTTTAACGAATTTGATAGTTGTATTTTTCAAATGAACTTTCTTCGAAAAGTTTGTAATTCCTAAGTTTTCTTCTAACAATTCGCTATTTTGAGAGTATTTTTCCGAAAAGAACGTCTCATTTAAAAGTTTTCCCTGAAAATTCGAACGGATTTGAATATTTTCCATTGAAAACTCGCCAATTCCTACAATAATTTGTTAGCGGCGTGACTCACCCAACTCTTGTCCAGTCTTGTAGTCCATTTTGTACATCTTGAGGTCGTCCCCACCGCATACGAAGATGGCCTTGTCGAGAAGGAGGGCGGCCGAGTTGACTATCGTTGGCACTTTGAACTCGTTCAACTTCTGCAAACTAAACGAACAACGCACGTATGAGAAGATATTTTAAAAGTAAACGAAAGAAGTTTAGTAGCGTGGGGGCAACAAAATGAAGAAAATTGTATTTACTTCTCATTTGAGAACTAAATAGGACATTTTGATTCTCTGAATAATTTGATTTCTCATCTACATGAACGTAGAATTACAAGTAATTAGCTTTAAAACATATTGGTGAGCGTTGCATGCATTAGAGACAATGAAGGCATTCTACAAACTCTCTTCTGTTAAATCAGAATGACATTTGTAACGAACTACTTATTTTTATTGCCCCAATTCTTGTTATTATTACTGATTGTTCAACAATCCATTGTCATCACTTGAAGTTTCGTTAGGCGTCTGGTTTGTTCCGCTTATTTCTACTGTCAAATTCATTTATATTTTTTCGTTATTGCTGTTCGTAATTCAAATTCTCTATTACCATGTTGCATTGCTATATTATTAATATTATATTCCTAGGCTAAGAATCAACTTCAAAACTACAGCGTACCGTTGATGAGGTAAGTGAATGGACTGGAAAATGGCGGCTGAAACTAATTCAGCTAAAATTGTCTCACACCAACCCGAAAAACCGAATTGCCGAAAATGCTGAATGGATGAGCAACACCGAGAAATACCTGGGAATGACACTAGATAACAAACTAAAATGGATAGATCACGTCTAAGAAGAAAAAGGGAGAACTGGAGATTGTATTGGAAGAACTGAAGATTGTATTGTTACAAGATTGTATTGTATACTTGATAGGTAACAGAAACTAGTAATGTCAATATTGTCAAAGGATGGCTGTCGGGGTGTTTCGGTACGGTCAGAGGAGTTAAACAGGACTGCCCGATGTTGTCGATGGCTTTCTCTCTATTTTTGAACTGGGCGTGTTGAGAGGTGAAGTAAAGGTGGGAAACATGAAAATAAAGCCTACATCTCTTCCGATCATGCTAGAAACAGCCAAACTTTTTCTACTGGATCGCGACTTATCCAGCCTATCCGATTCAAGTTACAATGACTCCTTCGTCCATCTCTACTCTCCACACCCTGGCTGTCAGGACTACCTTAACCTGGAAGTACCTACCTATCGTCTTCAAGCGGCTCCTAGCTCAAATCAGGATGATGGGTTTTTACAGTTCTTCACTCAGAATGGGAAGGAAAATCTTTAGATTAACCCCAACAGAACTCTGCGAAGACTGTTCAAAACAGGAGTACCAGACCATCTTCCATGTCCTCTTCAACTGTCCCTTGTACTCAAGTGCGAGGGAAGCCATGTGCCCCTATCTTCTCTACCCAGAACTCGCCATATCCATTATCCGTTCGCCGAATGAAATCGACTTACAACGCCTTCATAATTTCATCGCCTCCATCTTTAAAGTTCGCAGCCTCTGTCTGTTCGACGCATGAATAATAAAGAAAATAATAATAATAAATAAATAAATTAAAATAATGAACTGAAAAAGGAATAACATTAAATTTGGAAAATAATAATGATATAATACAAAACTAAGAATAGATGATACAATAAATTATATTTAAATCATTCTAAATAAAAGAATTACGAATGAACAATGAGCAAATCAGTGAAACTGAAAAAGAAGGACATCAGAACAACGGGAAATTATCCAATTATTATGTAATCATACACTATGTTGAATCATTTTCCATACTTTTGTATTGCATACTGTACTGTATTCAGAAGGTTGACTTTATTTTTGTTTAAACGTTCAATTATTGTAACTCACCGTTATGTCAGATAATGACGAATAAAGAATGTTTTGATTTGATTTGAAATTTGAACATGAAAATAAAAGCTGTTATGTGTGCGGATGACATAGCAGTCATGGCGGAACGTCCCGAGTCATTGCAACTTATAGGTTTGTTTTGACAAGAGGTTCCGAACCAGTTTGGGATAGAACCAGAACCTACAGGGGGAGGGATAGAACCACCGAGAACTTTCGGTATTCGTTCTACTAGTCCGAACGCTTTCCGAACTAGTTTGGAACCAAAAACCTGAACGTCCCCTTCCCGCATGGTTCCGTCAGACATCAAGACCAAAAAAAGAGGCAACAGCAACAATAACACTCACTTGAACTTGATGACGAACTAGACATTGTTGTAAACCTCGGAATTTATACTTGAAAAAAAGTTTGTTTTGACAACCTCAACGGTTTAGGTGGGAATAGATTATAACCGTCGATAACGCAATACATCTACTGCTGGTACATCGGACTGAAAGTTCTGACAAAAATCCTCGAACCACTTGAACTAGTTCTAAGTGGTTCTGGACTCCTTGTCCGAACAGCGAACCAAGAGGTTCGAGATTTTCCAGAACTAGTTCTGGCGTGTCGAAACAGCCAAAAAGGGGCGTGTTCGGTTCTGAACCTCTTGTCAAAACAAACCTAATGAAAAATGAACTGGCGGATTATTTCAAAATGAGGCATCTGGTGATGAGCCCGAAAAAACCTAGAGTCGTAGTGTTCGGTAAGAGAAGCGGTTGCCCAGCAAGAAGTGAGAAATGGCAATTCAGAGGTGGTCCACTCACAGTAGCGAAGGAGTATTTCCACCTTGGTGTAGTACTGACGCCGCGGCTTGAAATGGGGAAGCATTTCAAGGAGAAGTTATGTCAAGCTAAACATGGAATGAATATGGTGAGGGGTTCGCTGATTAAGAAGAGAAACATATCGTTAGAACTGTAACATAGGGTGTTAGAGGCAACGACGAGGCCGGTAGTACGATATGCAGCACAAGTGTGGGGACACAGGCCATATGAACAACTTGAGGTATTGAATCTACTACTTGAAGAGAAAATTTGCCGCACATAATAACACGGAAGATTATACACTGTATGTGGAGAAAGGCGAGGAACCGCTGCATTTTTAATATGCTAAGTTGCACGTCGACTACTAGGGAAAGGTGCCAAGGTAGTCAGGGAATCGCTATCCGAAGATTGTAGCGGAGGAAATTATTAAGCACAGACAGACATGGGTTCAAGATCGTGAAGTACTTGATAGGTATTCAGAGCTTTCTACACATAATGAACTGCTAACATACAAGCAAGTTCTGAAACCAGACTGGACTGGTATAGACCTAAGGAGGTAGGGATTTCCTTTCATCTCGTTAATTTCAATTGTTCAATAGTGGGTTTCGTATACTGCGTATTGCACCATTCTTGGCATTTAGATATTAGCTTGTATCACTAAAAAAAGGAACTAGTGAAGTTTTAGTGCTTAAAGGGTTATATTTTCAAAGTCAACCTATCATTTTTTAAATCTCGAAATCAATTACAAGGTGTGGATACACGCTGATCAGCTGAAGGACCCTTGTGACTAATTGTTTTCCTCATCCATCCACGGAGGTGATATATTAATGGAGCTCTTTTTTTCTCTAGAATACAATTGCAGGTATTTGCTTTGGGGCTGTACGAAAATATATATATACAGGGTGTCCAAAACAGGTCTGACGTACTGAAGGGGTCGATACAACTATTTGCAACAACTTTTTTTTCTCCTAGCCATGTTTTTTTAGAGGCTTCGTTTTTGAGTTTTTTACGATCTAAGATTTTTTTCGTGTTTTCGACTTTATCTCCATAAATTGCTATAACTTCAATTTACAAGATAATCTCAAATCTGAGTACACCGGGAAAAAGCTAAATTTCCTTTCGGATTGATGACGAAAAAATATATATATATAAATCTAAAGGAGCCAACCATTATCATGGTTTGAAGACTTACGAACTGAACATAATGAATAAAGGCTCGGGAGTGCCACTATTCGATTCGCGTTCGAAACACCCTCCGGTTCAATGGGCGTCTAAACTTCCAAAGTTTTGATTTCGCCATTTTCCATGTAAATCACCCGATTTTTCTCGAAAAGCTCATGTTTTTCAACATTCAAACTCAATTTCCTCCCCAGGAAAATTTTTTAAGGACAAAATTGACTAGACCGTTGGAAAGGTGAGATCTTAGCGCAGTTTTTACCGTTCTTGCATCTCAAAAAAAAAATTGGTTCTCATAGTTCAATTTCCGATTGAAAAAACTCTAGGTTTCCCAAATTAAGTAAAATTAGCTTTTCAGAGAGCTTTTTTATGTCTCAAACCTCACTTTTCGGGAAAGGTGAGGCATCAATCCGAAGGAAATTTACTGCTCTTTCCAACGGTGTACTCAGATTTGAGATTATCTCGTAAATTGAGGGAGTTATAGCAATTTATAGGAGATAAGGTCGAAAACACGAAAAAAATCTTAGATCGTAAATAACTCAAAAACGAAGCCTCTAAAAAAAAAATTGCTAAGAGGCAAAAGTTGTTGCAAATTAGTTGAAGAATCGACCCCTTCAGTACGTCAGACCTGTTTTGTTGACACCCTGTATAAATCAAAATAATTTAGACTTTTCAGAATAAAGTGCTAAGGAGTATTGCAATGCACCCTGGCATATACCTAATGACGACCTCCATCGTGACTTCGATATGGAAACAGTGAGCGAAGTCATGGAGCAGCTTGCTACTTAATCAGCTACTTCATGCGCACATAAACCCTGAAGCCCTTAACCTCCTAGACAACAGCAACGTCATCCGGCGGCTTAACAGAATGAACCCGTAGGAGCTTGTGACGTCAAGTGATTAGTGAATCAATGTAGTGAATGGGTGTTATCTAGGGTATAGAAAATAGGCCACAAACAGTTGATAATTGTGGATGTAAATTAACCTGGTGGGCCTATGCTCAGTTGTTATATTATTCATATTCTTTTCAAAAATATTTTGATCTGAAAATATATAGATAATTGGATTTTTTAAGATGATTTGCAAATATTGATTTACCCTTATCATCCCAGAAAACTATGGTTGCTATGAAAGTTACTAGGACAGGCCAAACAGTAGAATCCAACTATTTTAAACCTGCAAGCAATAATTCTACATCTTGAAATGTTTCACATGCATATCTACAAGGTGGAAAGCACTTTTACCTTTCCGCATCCCAGAAGCTGACGGTATTTCCTGCGGCTACGGTGAGTATGTGACCTTCCGGGGACACTTCCACGCTGTTGGGAACGCAGGAGAATTCCAACTTTTCAATTTCCTGCAGAATAACATGGAAAATAGTCAACATTACGGGTGCACGCGGTAATATCCACAAGATTTGGTCTTATGAGAATATTTGGTCTGATGAGTGAGTGTGAGTTAGTGATTTGAAGAGCTCAAAACGTGAGAATTCAACTTGAATTGAATTTATACCCAGGATTGAATACTTTTCAAAGTATTGAAATAGTGTTAGCTCGCACTAAAACTTCCATTGAATTGCAGACATTAAGGTAACGGTACCGGTAGTGGCCACAGTTAAGAATTTTTTCTCTAGTTTTGACAATTGTGGGCCAACAGTAGTACTGACTTTCTTCAGGACTCATTTAGAATCAAAAACTATCAAAAGAACAATTTTTTCTATTTTTTATTAATTTTTTCTCACACCTTTATTTTGATCTAGTAGTGGCCACATCAAATCACGAAATTTCCAGTAGTGGCCACGTGCATGTCTCAGTAGTGGCCACTTGACATTTTGCCCTCCTTACGTGTTTAATATCATTAAATTCAATACCAGATGAACAAAATTGATTCTATCCAGTAGAAGCTCTAGGATACAGCCCAACAAACGAGGAAACTAAGGACGGTCATATTGAGAAGTTTACCACAATTTCCAATGATGCTCTGCGCACTCCTAGTTCAACCTCTGACTACAAGATGACATGAGCTGTACCTCCTGCAAGTTTGAAGCCACTAGGAGACCGGGAATCCTTATTTCTCAAATATAAACTTTAAAATGGCCACTACTGGAACAGTGGCCACTACCGGTGCCGTTACCTTAATTTCTCTTATACGATAAAATAACTTGCAAAGTTAAAAATTACACCTCTTTGTTAGACCCTCAATTTTGCATTCCAACAATTTTGAGATTGCAGACAAATTTTCGCCCGTAGAATGGACTAGATTTTCAATTTTCAAAAGTGCTATATAAGGGGAAAGCACCAGTAGTGGACATGTTAAGAAAATCTTGTGTGATTGTTTGTGTTACCTCGTAAATTTTTAGCTCTCAAATTTTTTTGTTGGGTGTCTACACGTTCTTTAGACATTTTTAGTTTAGTTTAATCAAAGGAAACACCAATTTTATAAATGTTTGAAGAAATAGAGTCAAATTTTGTGGAATAACAGAAAACACCAGTAGTGGACAGCTAAAATTTTCTAGTGTTGATGTAGTGGACACTTCATGACCCAGTAGTGGACACGTCGTAGATATCAACAAGACGACGTAAAATCTCGTTTAAAATCATGTATATATCTAATCGGTAGTAAAACAAAAAGAATTCCATTCAACTGGAAGAATGAAGTGAGCACCAGTAGAGAACAATTCATGTATAAGTAGAAGATAGCTCATGGACTAGTAGTGGACATCTCTAGCACTAGTAGAGGGCACCCCCTGTCCGCCTCTGGTTCGCAACACTATATTCATTTGAAAATCGTACCGAGAGCTTGTTCCAATACAAATGAACAAGTAGAAAATTAAGAAAATATCCTTTCGTGAAAAGGGAAGTTGCACCAGTAGTGAACAGGGATGTCCACTACCGGAGCATCCGTCATTTTTGTTGTACTAGAAGTGGACATGCTTTAAAAGCCCACTTTAACAATATTAACGGAGTTAGGCGACTGGAAAATCGTCAATTTAGTTACTGAAGTATATATTCAAACCAATGGGCACAAATATTTGAATATTGTATGTGAACATTGCTTAAAACATACTTTCTATTCCTTAGCATTTTGCACAGCGTCCTGCTCAAAATCACTCCACCCACAGACTGGTTGTTTTTAATGTCAAGTTATTATTTTTCATTTTGGCCCTAACGTTTCCTTTTGGTTCATCACGTTTGTTAGGCTATTACTTTAGTTAATCCAAAAAGATTCAAGTGCCCTGCTCAACCCGAATCCTTATTCTACAACTTTTTTCCCGAAGTGTCCGTTATTGGTACAGTGTTCACTATTTGTGCTTTTCCCTTAGTGCAAAAAGTAGTGAATTACCTAAGTAATTCAAGAAATTAATGAAATATATGAGAATAATAATGCTTAAATACAAATACGAACCTTTCCTGAGCTCGAGTCCCAAACCCTCACGGTTTTGTCATCCGAACACGAAACCAGCCGAGTGTCGTTCCTGTAGAAATAGCTGTGTTTGATTCCGCCCGTGTGGCCAACAAACTCTGTCACGGCTGTAAACAAAACAACAAAATTACTTTCCACGTCAAAAAATATGTGATGCTGACAAGGTATTGTCTAAATTAGGGAAGGTCAATCGATTTTCGATTTTTCTAAAAATGATGTTGTAAAAATTATGTTGGTGCTTACAATAAAATAGAGAATCGATACTTTTTTTTTTACGATTTTGGTTTATTATTCAATAATAAACCATTGTAATCGCTCTTGAAAAAAACAATTCTAACCCCCCCCTGAAAATTTCATGGTTTACGTTTCAAAGGGTGTAGAATCCGAATCTGCAATAAACATTTTTCCGTCCGAAAGCCGTACGCACGATTTCTCTCATACGGCCGAAGCAAAAAAGCTGAAATTTTCAGGAAAAATCCATCTTGGTCCGACGACGCCCCAATTCTTGAGCCAGCTCTCCTCACTTAATTTAAAGTGCCCTTTAAGGGCTGTCGAAGTTTTGTAAAAATCCCTAAAAACCTCAAAAAAAGTCAATGCGGCCTAAATTTGGACTCTTTTTGAACAACTTTCCACGATGAATCGAATGAGCCCCTCCCCAGGTCCGTAGGTCAAACCATTCTCGATCTATGGCCCGATTTATGGTGCCAACATTCGCGTTATTTTGGTTTATTATTGTTTTTGTGTTGATATCAGTAACCTAGTGACGTAGTGATGTAGTAATGTGGATACCGGAGTGAACTCCTAAAAGGCTTTGTAGCCGATACACGGGTTGAAGCATTCTGATAACCATTTAAAAAAAAAAAAAAAACGCTGCAAATTCTTTCACTGGGGTTTATTATTCAATTGGCTTGCGTTCATGATTTGAATTTCTACTAAGCTTTGGAGTGTGCGTGTTTCACAGGTGATAGAGTGATTATTGAATTTCAATTTTGATATTTTGGTATTTTGGTTGAGAACCGATTTAAGCGCTCTATGCATATCTCCTGAAATTCAATAATCGCTCTATCACCTGTGAAACACGCACACTCCAAAGCTTAGTAGAAATTCAAATCATGAATCATTGAATAATAAACCCAGTATTTGCAGCCTTTTTTGTTTGGTTCGCATTGAAAACGAACAGGAGGCCGTCATGAAAATCGTATTCTGGGATCAAAGTGGCTGCACTCGCAATCGGGCCATACATCGGGAATGGTTTGACCTACGGACCTGTGGAGGGGCTCATTCGATTCCTCGTGGAGTGTTCTTCAAAAAGAGTACAAATTTAGGCCGCTTCGACTTGTTTTGAGGTTTTATGGGATTTTACAAAACTTTGACAGCCCTTAAAGGGCACTTTAAATTGAGTGAGAGAGCTGGCTCAAGAATTGGGGCGTCGTCGGACCAAGATGGATTTTTCCTGAACATTTCAGAACTTTTGCTCCAGCCGTTTTTGAGAAATCGTGCGTACGGCGGACGGCCGGAAAATTTTTTATTGCCGATTCGGATTCTACACCCTTTGAAACGTAAACCATGAAATTTTCAGGGGGGGTTAGAATTTTTTTTTCCAGAGCGATTACAATGGTTTATTATTGAATAATAAACCAAAACCTGTCTTCGTTGGACTCTTAACAGAGACGATCATGCTCTCCAAAATCCTATCTTCCGTCATTGATTGGGTGCACCCAAAACTACCGGTTTCTTCTATCACCTTCTTCTAATAATGCTAACAGAAGTAGGACTTAATGGTTCGATACGTAACATTTCAATTCCTTCCTGTATGTTGTTTCAGGAAAGACAAATATAAAGACGTCTAAGGACTTAATTGCAGGGAAGGCGAATCGGAAAGGTGATGTCGGACATGCAACTGGAATGACAAGGCAGGATATTCAACCTCGACCGCCCATTCTACGATAATTGCTCGACGCCTTGATCTTTAAAAGGCTGATTGGGGTCTTGAGATGAGGATAGGCGATAGTTGGATGGGGCCAACAAGGAATAGACGGTCTGAATGCAAGTAACGAGGATCACAATCCGGAAGGTATGCGCCAATGCTCGAAGGACATGGATGACGGCGGAAACACGTCAGGTGCGAGGCTTCACATTACTTTCTCAACATGCACTTCCACAAGTAGATGTAGATCACACTATATAAAAACCAGCTTATCAGAGTATATCGACGTTTCAGGGGGTGGTAACGCTGGGAGGGTGGAATTCTCGCCCCCGTCTCCCAGGGCAACCGACCTGCTCCCCTCGACCCTGCCAGTGACGGAAGGAGGGCCCCAGCGGGGGGAAGCAGGGCAAGCAACGTGTTCCTCTCCTCGGGGATTTGGGATATACGATTTTTTGACTTTTTATATTGTTATTATACCCCCTCATTGTGTTGTTTAGTACTCTACCTCCTGTACACACGGGACTTACCCCAACAAGAAGGCACAACTGTTGCCACCTTTGCAGATGATACGGCTATCCTCTCTGTTGGAGATGATATAGAAGCTGCAACACGCAAACTTCAGACGTCTACTACTGAGGTTTGTAAATGGACCAAGATGTGGAGAATGAAGCTGAACGATTCAAAGTCAGCCCACATCAACTTCACTAACCGAAAAGTCCCAATCTTGGATGTTGAGATCAATTCGAATAAAATACCGCTTACTGAAGCAGTTAAATACTTGGGTTTGACACTTGACTCCAAATTAAACTGGAATAAACACATAGAAAAGAAGAAAGAAGGATGTATTGGCTTATGGGAAAGAATTCCCATCTCTCTCTTCACAACAAACTGCTTATATATAAGCAGATCCTTCGCCCTATTTGGACCTATGGGATACAGATCTGGGGCTGTGCCAACAAATCAAATATTAAGAAAATCCAAACCTCTCAGAATAAAATACTGAGAAGTATAGTTGGAGCCCCTTGGTACATGCGAAACGATGATATTCATCGAGATTTGAGGATGGAGACAGTCTATGAAATTATTGCAAAATACGCAAGGAAGCATGAACATCGCCTCCACAAACACGTGAACCCGGAGATGCTCTACGTTTTGGACAACGAAGGTGAAATCCGACGTCTTAAGCGAAACAAACCACTGGATTTAGTTGTGCTGCGTGAATAGAAGTGCAATCGAACTCAGTGCTAATTAATTGAGCTATATAATAAAGGGCTAGATTTTGCTGTAAACCTACCCTCTTGGAGTGTACCTTTATTGATATGTAAAATTGCTAGATGAAATGTATTTGATTTTTCAGTCGCAATAATAAATCACGAAAAAAAAAATTGTGTTATTCACCTATTTCTTTTTAACCTGCGTAGCAAAATAATTAAACTAGTGTATTATTAAAACTCTTAGGGTGGGGGTTAGGGAGCCCCCAGCACGGAAGCCTGCTGGCTTATTGTACTTTGCTGAGAGTTTTACTTGTAATCAAGGAGATTCAGCCCCTTGGTGAGGGGTTTGAGGCCCTTAATTAATTGTTCGCTCTGAATAGACCTCATTGGGGTTTGAGCCCCAAAGAGTTCAAATCTACGAAATGCGAGTGCAGTGCACTCAAATATTATATCGGATGCCGTTTCGTCAGCCTCCTCACATAGCCTGCACAGGGTTGTTCTTTGTGTGACCCCGATGCGGTGTAGGTGGAACCTTAGATGGGTACAAAGCCGGTTATGAGGCCGACCATTGTTCTTAGTTCCCTACGGTTTTTGCCTAGAAGCCAGTCAGTAATTTTGGTTTGGATTTCTGAATGCAAGTAACGAGGATCACAATCCGGAAGGTATCCGCCAATGCTCGAAGGCCATGGATGACGGCGGAAACACGTCAGGTGCGAGGCTTCACATTACTTTCTCAACATGTACTTCCACATATCCAAGGTAATATTGTCGAAACTTGAGGAATCGAATATACACTTCATTTGCGACAAAAAAAATGCCTTCTAGAGATTCCTTCGAACTTCTAGACAGTTACGCCCATTTTCTGATGTTTGCACGACCCCTTGATCTTTAAAAGGCTGATTGGGGTCTTGAGATGAGGATAGGCGATAGTTGGATGGGGCCAACAAGGAATAGACGGTCTGAATGCAAGTAACGTGGATCCCTATACGGAAGTTACCTCGAAGGCCATGGATCAAGGCAGGAAAACGTCAGGAACGAGGCTTCAAATCACTTTCTCGAAATTTACTTAAACATACAGGGCACCCAAGGTAACATTATGGAAACTTGAGGAATCGATTATACACTTCATTTAGCACGAAACCCGCATCCTATTGACTAACTTTACTCTTTTGTCTTTCAATTTTACCTACCAAAGAACCAAATTTCAACTTTCTCTACGCTCTACACTTCATTCTTGACCAAGTTTTTGAAATTCTCTCCATGGACAGACCGGCATAGGAGCGTGTGGTTGACCAGGCTCAAACCCTCCATGGGTTGTAACGCCGAGGGGTAAGTAGGTAAGTTTTGAAATTCTCATTCATTCATAAATGTCTGAGCAAGTTTTTGAAATCCTCGTTAAATTTCCGTTAAAATTAACATTTAATCAATTTTCTAAATTATGAAAACATTTAAATGGAACTGATCAAAGAAAACGCTACAAATTCTTTCACTGGGGTTTATTGTTCAATTGGCTTGCGTTCATGATTTGAATTTCTACCAAGCTTTGGAGTGTGCGTGTTTCACAGGCATAGAGCGATTATTGAATTTCAGGAGAAATGCATAGAGCACGTAAATCTGTTCTCAATCAAAATACCTATTTGGATTGTTCAGTTGATCATACTTGTATGCCTCCTGAAATTCAATAATCGCTCTATCACCTGTGAAACACGCACACTCCAAAGCTTAGTAGAAATTCAAATCATGAATGCAAGTCAATTGAATAATAAACCCCAGTGAAAGAATACTTATTTACCCCAGTAATAATATTTAATAATATTTACCTATATCAGAATGCTTCAAACCGTGTATCGGCTACAAAGCCTTTTAGGAGTTCACTCCAGTATCCACATTACTACATCACTACGTCACTAGGTTACAGATATCAACACAAAAACAATAATAAACCAAAATAACACGAATGTTGGCACCATAAATCGGGCCATAGATCGGAAATGGTTTGACCTACGGACCTGGAGAGGGGCTCATTCGATTCCTCGTGGAAAGTTTTTCAAAAAGAGTCCAAACTTAGGCCGCTTCGACTTTTTTTTAGGTTTTTAGGGATTTTACAAAACCTTTGACAACCCTTAAAGGGCACTTTAAATTAAGTGAGAGTGCAGGCTAAAGAATTGAGGCGTCGCCGGACCAACATGGATTTTTTCCTGAAAATTTCACCTTTTTTGCTTCAGCCGTTGGGGAGAAATCGTGAGTACGGCGGACGGACGGAAAATTTTTTATTGCAGATTCAGATTCTACACCCTTGGAAACGTAAACCATGAAATTTTCAGGGGGGGGGGGGTTAGACCTAGAGTTAGTAGAATGGAACCGATCAAAGAAAAAAGGATTTTATTGCTAATATTTAATAACAAGGTGAAGTATTGTGTTATTTGAAAAAATGACAATCGACGTAGGTGCAACTCAACAGTAATAATGTCGCAATTTCATAAGCTTACCAAAGTTCTATCGGGTTTTTAATTACTTACCTCTAAAATTCTAAAAGAAACCCTAATTTTATGACGGAAAATTACACTTTCTTAAATAGTTGCGTTTTCTGAAATAACATTTGCAATGGTGTCTGGTGAGTCATCCATCATTTTTATTCATAATCCGCGGTTTCCTAATTTATACAGACCACTTTTGAATTCTTTAAAAGCCCGCGAAAATATAAGTATTTGCCGATCTAACCGTGTGTGATCTGCTCTCACACACTACGTTATAATCAAATTATTCCTTCTGGGGCAAATTCCGACTAAAACACATAACATTTTTGTGAATATTCATAATCATTCATATTGCAATAAATAAACCAAAATCTTCAGGGATCTACGATCTGCGTGAAATTTCACCTAAAACGTCAAAGTAAGTCTCAAGTCCGTTTCGTTCAGGGCCACCCTTTAAAGTGTGCAAATATGCAGTCAAAGATCATAGCCGAAATAGAAAACGCCAGAAGATAAAGCTACAACAACAAATATATTATCGTTAATAATGATAAACATGGCAATTTGTATTGAAGAGGGGAGCTATCATTTACACATTTTTGAATCCCAATCACTGATTAATTAATCATAATTTTCTTGATATCACGAGCAGATAGGTGTCATCCTACAAAGGATGAGGGCACTGCGTTGAAACGAGGAAACAATGGGGACCCCGAGGTCACGACTAACAGATAAATCAAATAATTGGGTGGTAGTTAGTGTTAGTGCCCCGAGATAGTTGTTGCCTAATAGGTAATTACGACTGATCCCAATATTCTCAGCTAATTGTATCCGGGATCGTTTGCGACTTCTTTTTTGAAGGGTAGGAACGCCTCCTCAAGGACGAGTGAATATGGTTAACTCAACACCTGGGCGGAAGTCAAAACTTAGCCCAAAAGCAACACAATTGGAAATCTTTACAGGTTAAATATTTTTCTATTTGATAGCCTGACTATGGAAGTACGTTTCACAGCAGCTGCTGCGGTAAGCAGCTGGAGGGGGAGACACTCCTGACATTGAAGAATACAACTGTATTCCAGTACGATCATCCGTCGCCTTAACATTGGAAAAACCACATCTTAAGGTGTAGAAAATCGAGTTTGCAGCACGGTATCATCGTATGTGGGTGGGGGACCTCTATTACTAGTATAAACAACCTAAATATATTACAAAAGACCATCCTGAAAATACATTTATTCAAGCCCCGCAAGTTATCGCCGGAGGAGTTGCTGTACAAAGTTTCAATACAAACTTCTACATTTTGTATGCATGGGATGGTTATTGACATAAGATGACAACATGCGTTGGAATAACTCGAACGACGGCTAAGAACGACGAATGACGGCTAAGTAACGACTAACGATTGAGGTCGAGGGGAAGGCGTCACAATAAGACAATTGTGTATTAAAAACGCTGCAAATTCTTTCACTGGGGTTTATTATTCAATCGGCTTGCGTTCATGATTTGAATTTCTACTAAGTTGGAGTCTTCGTGTTTCACAGGATAGGGCGATTATTGAATTTCAGGAGATATACATGGAGCACGTGAATCTATTCTCGACCAAAATACCTATTTGGATTGATCAGTTGATCATATTTGTGTGCCTCCTGAAATTGATTGAATAATAAACCCCAGTGAAAGAATTTGCAGCGTTTTTTTATTGAACCTCAAGTACCCCCCCCCCCCCCCACAATAAAAACATCTATAATTTATCAAGTCCTTTGGCACTCGTATTGCGTTAAAACTTCCCAAATCCAAATTTAAACGATGTAGCCAAAGGTAGACAGATTTGAGGGGGCACACAAATATCATCAACTGATCAATCCCAAATAGGTGTTTTGGATGAGAACCGATTTACGTGGTCTAGGCATATCTTCTGAAATTCAATAATCGCTCTATCAGCTGTGAAACACACTCACTCCAAAGCTTAGTAAGATTCAAATCATGAACTCAAGCCAATTGAATAAAAAACCCCAGTGAAAGAATACTTATTTACCCCAGTTATAATATTGAATAATAAACCCCAGTAATAATATTGAATAATATTTACCTATATATTATCAGAATGCTTCAACCCGTGTATCGGCTACTAACTACACTACAAGTATTCACATCGGCTATCACTCCAGTATCCACATTCACTACAACTCGACGCTATCGGTCGGACATCGCTAGGTTACAAACAAACAATAATAAACGAAAAAACGCAAATGTTGGCACCATAAATTGGGCCATACATCGGGAATGGTTTGACCTACGGACGTGGGGAAGGCTCATTCGATTCCTAATGGTATGTTCTTCAAATAGGAAAATATTTAGGCCGATTCGACTAGTTTTGAGGTTTTCAGAGATTTTACAAAACTTTTACAGCCCTTAAAGGGCACTTCAAATTGAGTGAGGGAGCTGGCTCAAAAATTGGGGCGTCGTCGGACCAAGATGGATTTTTCCTGAAAATTTCAGATTTTTTGCTCCAGCCGTTTCGGAGATATCGTGCGTACGGCGTACGGACGGAAAATTTTTTTTGCAGATTCGGATTCTACCATAAATGTAATCCATGAAATTTTCAGGGGGGGTTAAAGAAAGAGCGATTACAATGGTTTATTATTGAATAATAAACCAAAATTTACTATCTTTATTATAATTGCTGGTATAATTAGTGATCATCATCCACATAACTACACTACTCGTTTTAAATTTATGGGGAGTGTGACAAATCCCAAATCCTATTCGGTTTTAATGACGAAAAGCCCTCTTTATACTTCATATGTAATTCACCGCAATTTACCAGTACCACTAAAGTCTCCTACATTTTTTAAGAGGTCCAATTACAAGAAGGGAACGTTTTCATGGCTTATGAAAATAGGTTACAAAAAAGCTGAAGCTGTACTTGAAAGCGAATACGTTTAATTTGGTCTTCTCTCTTTAAATCATGCAAGCAGAATTCATTTCAAATGTTAAATGACAAATCAATCAGCAAACTCAACAGATCCATCTCCAAAATTAGCCATTGAACGTCCAAATGGAAGATACTCCCCACCAGAAAATCAACTACATCCCACTATACCTCAATAACGTGGCAATTCCCTACGCGAATGAAGCCAAATACCTGGGCATGACGCTTGACGCCAAGCTCAGGTGGAAAGAACATGAGAAAAAGAAGAAGGCCGAACTGTAGATAAAACTTGGAAAAATGTACTGGCTTATTGGCAGGCAATCCTCTATGGCCATTGGTAACAAGCTGCTTCTGTATAATCAAGTACTTAAGCCAGTTTGGACGTGTGGAGCGCAGTTGTGGGGCTGCACCGCTCCAACTAACAGATTGATTATCCAGCGTTTTCAAAATACCGAATACCACAGAAAATAGAATACAGTTTACTCCATGTTCTGTGCCGAATACAGAATGCGGTGCATCACTGACGCGCCGTGGTACTTTCGAAACGATGCTGTTCACAGCGAACTGGGAGTGGGCAGCATAGACGAAACAATCAAACAGAGAGCAACCGCTCATCTAGACAGTCTACGAGGTCATGTCAATGAAGAAGCTGAGAAGTCACTTGATGTGCAAGACCTAACCAGGCACAAAACCACATGAACTTGTGTAGAACAATGTGCCGAACATCAGAAGGACATGGACTGGAGTAATGGATCTTGAGTCCCAATAATTATGGAGAGAAATGTCAGAGTGATACTGTTATTACTTTTTTACAGACTTAATTACTTTTTAAAATTTGAAACTTGATCAATTTTCTTGTTCCTAATCAATCACTGCGGTTCTCTCGGCATATTACCCAAGTGAGCACACATAATCTTGAACCTTACTAATGATACGCCATTTTGGGGGGAAAAAAAACTTTTGTAGGGAGTGAGGTATATACTACTATTTTTTCCCCTCTTGAGCCTCCAACCTCCACAGGAATCGCCGCTTAAGTCTTTCAATTTAGTTGAGTGGAACAGCACAAATTATCTTAATTTTAGCTAAACAAACGCAGTGAATACCTCGTACTAAGGTTTCCTTGCCAAAATCTCACTTGCTGCAAGCAGATCTCACTCCCTACAATTTAAGGGGCTATTGGCTGAATATTGTAGGGAGTGAGGTTATAGCCTTCCACCGACTTTACAGGCCACAAATCAATTGAAACTGGTTGAAACAAAATGTTGTCAACGAACTTCCACCAACTACACTAATTGTCAACAAGTGCGATCATGTTTCACTTACCACAGTCAGAATGTTATTGGAGTAGGGAGTGAGAGTTAAAAAACCTACACTACTGCCTCCAGAGATGGTTTTCCCGGTAGAACTGACTGGGAAGGTCTGGGCAAAATCCAACCACCAGCGTTGGGACCATCTTGAATAAGGGATGCCAAAAAAACAGAAGCAACTTCATAAACACCCTTTCCTGCCAGTTGGGGGCTACATTTCAAAACATTGTAGGGAGTGAGGAAAAACCGTGTGACACTCAGGCGGATATCCATTGTAGATGGTATGTTTTTTCATACTGTAAGTGGATATAACAGCCCCAATAAATATTTCGCTGAGTAGTGACGATGGAAGTTGTATACCTCTGGTTAGTGACAGCTGTAGGGAGTGAGAAATACGGACTTTATTATTTTCTCCTGGGTCCTGTCGGCACAACTTTTACATACTGTTCCATGGAACATGTACATCCACATGCGAGAAAATTTTAAAACAAACAAAAATACAAATACAAAACTGTATTTAGTTGAGATTCGACGGCAATACTTATCAGTGACGTAAATGTGACCCAAATTTTGAAATGACCCTACTAAGTTATTACTTGATGCTTTGAAAGCTTAAAAAAACGCTGCAAATTCTTTCACTGGGGTTTATTATTCAATTGGCTTGCGTTCATGATTAGAATTTACACTAAGCTTAGGAGTGGGCGTGTTTCACAGGTGATGAGCGATTATTGACTTTCAGGAGGCACACAAATATGATCAACTGATCAACCCAAATACGTATTTTGGTTGAGAACAGATTTACGTGGTCTATGCATATCTCCTGAAATTCAATAATAGCTCTATCACCTGTGAAACAAGCACACTCCAAAGCTTAGTAGAAATTCAAATCATGAACGCAAGCCCAGTGAAAGAATTTGCAGCGTTTTTATAGGTCTATTGAATTTTTTATTTCAGAGCGATTTTTGACAGAGAACTCAGTGTTTGAACGTGGAAAAACTTGAATTTTTCGAACGAAATCAGCGTTTTGACATGAAATAATGCCTGTGTTGTTGGATGAAAATGATGAGGCGAAGGGGAAACAACCAAGTAATTTTTCTCGCTGAATCGAATGAAAACATTTCTAAAACTCTCCAAATTATTGAAATCATGAAAAGAATTCACGTTTTTAACGTTTCATTTTGTTGGAGTTATCTTATCAGAATCTTTGAAATTTTCGTACTTTTAAGTTTTTGAAACATGTGATAGCCGACACAATTGCGAGAGGAGAGGCGAGGAGTGACTGGGGGGGAAATTATACGTATGTTGAGGGACTAATATTGAAGAAAACAGGCCTTCTGTCGTACATCGTAAAGATTGGAGAAAACCAGAAGAGAAAGCATGCTGATCAACTACGGAAACGAGTGTAAGAATGCAGCTCGAATGAGGGGGGAGAAGATGTAGCATCACTCATCAAATTATAATGGTCCATATGACTACTACATACCATATGATCTTGTAACCAGGAAGCGATAAACTAACAACTTCTTTTTGTGGATATGAAATATGAATTGTGTTGTCGAGGAGCTCTTGAATTTTAGATTTTATGTTCTATTTAATTAATAAATATACCGTGATACTACAGGAGAGATAACGAAAACTTGCGACAAGCCCCTCTCCTTACCACTTTCTACCCAGCTCTCGTCCGACCAGGTAATCCGTTCTTTCAATTTCTGTATTTGAATCAAATTGATATTAATATCCCAGATCCATCCTATTGACCGGAACTCCTTACCTAATACCACCTGCGGTGCTATCTTATAAAAATAAAAATATTAAAGGAATACCAAAACCTTTTCCACATCGTGGTTAATAGGAGCCCCGTAGTAATTCTTGGAGCAATAAATACATTTATTGAATAAATAACTATATCTATTTCAAAAACCTTGCGTATAATTATTTCTTGAACCTTATATATCTATATATAAAATAACCTTAGTAATTAATAAGGTGAAAAAGGGGAATAATATCAAGAAATCGTAATCAAGTAAAGGTAGAATTGATTCAACAATTCCTTTCAGTATTACAAACATCATTCAATTGAAAATACACCACGAAGGCAATATCAACGAAGAAGGTGTATCTCGACAGAAGCGGGTTAACCTACAAAGTGTCCGCCGTTAACGTTACAAAGTGTGTTAACGGGATTGCGCGGCGAAAAAGCGATTTGAAAGTCACACCACGCGGCACGAGGGTTTGCCGCGACAAACTAGCGCGGTACCGCGCTTTTACGTTTGACAATTCCATAGAACAGCATATTTTGATCGCTTATAGAACAGATCGCGTTGGTGGCCCGCTCGCTCGCATTCGTTTTTCACATATGACCATGACGCGTCTGCGGCAGGAGACTTCTTCATGTAGGTACATACACAAGCGCGCCGCGCTGTGGGAGAGTTTTCTCTCAAGGGGCGCAGGGCGGCAGGCGCCCGGCGCCCCTGTGCCCATACAGGGGCGGCGCTGCAGGGGCCCGGCGCCCCTGTGCCCATACAAGAGGGACCCCTGGCCGCAGGGACGAAAACCCCTTCCCAGCCATCAGGTGGCAACACCACAGCGGACCCTTTAACTCTGCTGACTTTCCCTCATTAGCACCAGTAGAAGCCCCTTTCAATCTCCCCCTCTTGACGCAAGACGTTTTAGTTGTTTTTGTTGGAAAATGTAATTTTTTGTTATATTCAAAATGTTCTCATCGTTCTGAGGAAAACAAATCTAAATATCATAATAATCGGTTCAGGAACACCTTATCAAACCACCTTATGTGTGGCGGTATTCCAAAAGTGTAATAAAACGCAAATAGTAGAAATTCAAATCATGAACGCAAGCCAATTAAATAATAAACCACAGTGAAAGAATTTGCAGCGTTTTTTATTGAACCTCAATACCCCCCACAATAAAAACATCTATAATTTATCAAGTCCTATAGCACTCGTATTGCGTTACAACTTCCCCAAATCCAGGCACACAAATATCATCAACTGATCAATCCAAATAGGTGTTTTGGTTGAGAACCGATTTACGTGCTCTATGCATATCTCCTGAAATTCAATAATCGCTCTATCACCTGTAAAACACGCACACTCCTAAGCTTAGGAGAAATTCAAATCATGAATGCAACTCAAATGAATAAAATTGAATAATAAACCCCACTGAAAGAATTTGTAGTGTGCGTGTTTCACAGGTGATGAGCGATTATTGAATTTCAGGAGGTACACAAATATGATCAACTAATCAATACAAGTAGGTATTTTGGTTGAGAACAGATTTAATACTGAACAGATGAATACAAATTTTTACGTCCGTCCGCCGTACGCACGATTTCTCCCTAACGACTGGAGCAAAATATCTGAAATTTTCAGGAAAAATCAATATTAGTCCGACAACGCCCCAATTCTTTAGCCAGCACTCTCACTTAATTTAAAGTGCCCTTCAAGGGTTGTCAAAGTTTTGTAAAATCCCTAAAAACCTCAAAAAAAGTCAAAGCGGCCTAAATTTGGACTCTTCTTAAAGAACTTTCCATGAGGAATCGAATGAGCCCTTCCCCAGGTTCGTAGCTCAAACCATTCCCGTTATACGGCCCGATTTATGGCGCCAACATTTGCGTTTTTTGGTTTACTATTGTTTTTGTTTTGATTACAGTAACCTAGTGATGTAGTGAACGTGGATACTGGAGTGAACTCCTAAAAGGGTTTATAGCCGATACACGGGTTGAAGCATTCTGATATGCACGAAACGCTGCAAATTTTTTGACTGGGGTTTATTATTCAATTTCATTCTTTTGGCATTCATAATTTGAATTTCTACTAAACTTTGGAGTGTGCGTGTTTCACAGGTGGCAGAGCGCTTATTGAATTTCAGGAGGCACACAAATATGATCAACTGATCAATCCAAATAGGTATTTTGGTTGAGAGCCGATTTACGTGCTTTATGCATTTCTCCTGAAATTTAATAATCGCTCCATCACCTGTGGAACACGCACACTCCGAAGCTTAGTACAGATTCAAATCATGAACGCAAGCCAATTGAATAATAAATCCCAGAGAAAGAATACTTATTTACCCCACTAATAATATTGAATAATATTTACCTATATATCATCAGCGTTTCATGCATATCAGAATGCTTCAACCCGTGTATCGGCTATAAACTACAAGTATCCACATCGGCATCACTCCAGTAATCCACATTCACTACAACTCGACGCTATCGGCATCACTAGGTTACAAACAAACAATAATAAACCAAAAAACGCAAATGTTGCCACCATAAATCGGGCCATACATCGGGAATGGTTTGACCTACGGACGTGGGGAGGGTCTCATTCGATTCCTCATGGTATGTTCTTCAAATAGGTAAATATTTAGGCCGATTCGACTTGTTTTGAGGTTTTTAGGGATTTTACAAAACTTTGACAGCCCTTAAAGGACACTTTAAATTGAGTGAGAGAGCTGGCTCAAGAATTGGGGCGTCGTCGGACCAAGATGGATTTTTCCTGAAAATTTCAGATTTTTTGCTCCAGCCGTTTGGGAGAAATCGTGCGTACGGCGTACGGACGGAAAAATTTTATTGCAGATTCGGATTCTACACCCTTTGAAACGTAAACCATGAAATTTTCAGGGGGGTTAGAATTTTTTTTCCAGAGCGATTACAATGGTTTATTATTGAATAATAAACCAAAAGAAACAAAAAAGTTAAATGTTTGGGAAATGCTCCATATCTTTTGTACTAAATTGATGTAGGTACAATATTATTTAGTTGATGAGTTATTGCTTCTTCTTATTTTAATTCTCTCCCTTTCTCTCTCTCTCTTTCAAATTTATCAAATTTTGTTACAATAGAAGGTGATTAGAGAGGGGAATCCCGGTTTTTGTCTCTTCATAAACGATTTATTAACGAATTTTAAAAACTGGAAGCGTGATCTTATAAAATCCACCTTAGTATCCCTGTAGCGGGTACATGCTCCATTTTGCTTCCGAGTCTACCAAGGTAGCGGAAGCATTGTTTTCACTTTCGGAATGTTTTAGACCCTTTCTGAACAATTTTGATTCCGTGTCTGTCTGTGTGTCTGTCTGTCATCAGCAAATCCTTGTTACGGGCAAAACTACACGAAGTTATAGTCCGATTTTGATGAAATTTTCAGGGATTGTGCGGGTTGGGGTGTAGATGGTCCCCTATAGGTTTCATGACCCCCGGATCAATAGTAGCCTCTGCGCATGCGCAAACGTGAAATCCTTGTTACGCGCATAACTCCGGGAGTTCTTGACCAATTTCGATGAAATTTTCAGGGATTGTTCGGTTTGATGTGTAGATGGTCCCCTATGAGTTTCATGACCCTCGGATCAATAGTAGCCTCTGCGCATGCGCAAACGTGAAATCCTTGCCACAAGCATAACTCCGGGAGTTCTTAATTGATAATAGTCAATAATAATTTTCAACGATCTATACAGTCATGTTATGGATACGAGGAAGCTATGTGCCACACCCACTTGGCAGACGTTTTTCAAAATGTTTTAGGCACTTCCTTGAACATAACTGAAGTTCCCCACTGCACCGATACGACGAATCGTCAAGTCTGATTGACGACCACTTCCGAAATCAGGTCGCCCCACATCTCGCGAGTGAGCTCATGTGACCTTCAGGGCACGCGTGACTCACTCATTTTCGGGCAACACCTTATGAAGATTCGTTTCCCCGTCATTATTCGAGCTTCTTCGGCGGTTTTTTTCTTTCACTATCCTTGTTCCAACTACGTGAGTTCATCATTCGTGGACGACCTTGACGCTATCTGCCGAGCGATTGCGTATGTGAGGCGGTGTGTTCCAAAATTGTCTACATTCGTTTGTGGGTCGAGGGACTATCAAAGCAGCTGTAGTTTCTGGATTCGGGAAGTCCTTCCAAAAGAGAGAAAATTCTGCACTTTTGTGGAGCCATTTTGGTTTATGATTAAACTAGAGTAAGAAAGTTAAACTTGGAAGCCACAACTCGATGCTAGCAATCAGAGCAATGCGGACATACACTACAAAGTCATGTAGGGCAGGCCAGGCAAGAATTGACAGCCGAGATGGATGACCTCAACTCTGAACTCGGTCTTTACTAAGATGATGAGGGGCAGCAAGGATTGGAGTGCTACCTCTACGTAAGTCACTCGAGTCCTCAAACACAAGGAACTAAACTGGAAATAGGAAGAGGAAAGGAGCTGATCATATAGAAAAGCTGCAGAATGAGATAGGAACTGGCCTTTACAAGCGAGAAAGGGGATATATAAACCGAAACAATAACTAACGATAGTGCCGGATATGTCCTTCTAAGAAGAAGTGAGAAAGTGATCTAGTTGCTATGCCACAACCGGAGAATTTGACACGAAGGATGTACATAAAGGATTCACCGTCAGTTTATTTATTTTATTTTATTTGTTATCCTACGCCGATGGTCTAGGCCAGGGGTGCTCAAACGGTCGATCGCGAGTGCTGTTTGAGTAGATCTCGAGAAGAAAAAATTGTTTAATTAGTAGGTAACTAAACTACAACAATTTATTACGTAATAACACTGCTTGCGGCAAAAGGCGGCTTTATCAAAGGATTAACTAACTGACAATCACAATTGACTAACTGACGATCATATGTCATCATGCTTGCGATTAGCACTCAGTGGTTACGCCCATCTTTGAAAAGTACGCACCATCTTATGATTTTTTTTTTTTTTTTTATTTATTTATTTTTTTTAAGATCTAAGACGGAGGGGGCACGCCATTAAAATATAAAAACGAAAAACTAAATAAAAAAAAAAGTGGGGAGGACGCCCAGGTTTACCCGACGCCGGCCCTTGGGATATGGGAAGTTGAGGATGATGGAGGAGGAAGAGAGGGATGAAAGGAAGTGCCCCTATAAAAAGACCACCAGTTCAGGTAAGAGCCCCGGATGACGCGGGTGGTGATACCACGAAGTACTCCTGATGAGATGCCCAGCTCAAGTAACTCCGTGGCACTTTTCCCGCACCACACCCCGCGGCATGACACGGTCGCAGCCATAACCTTGATGTTGTTAGGCGCCACTCCTTTTAGCTCAGATATCGCTTGCCGCAGGTCATTTCTATCATACTTACTTATCTTAGCCCTCCAGGTCTGCTCCATGTCCACGCTGCCACTGACAACCTGGACATCCAGGATTAACTATACGAAGGATGTACATATATTTATTTTATTTTATTTTATTTTTATTTTTAATCCTATGGCAGACCCATCGGGCTTAATGGCAACGATATCTGGCTTCTTGCCCCGGTCACTCGGCATATGATACAGTCTCTCTCTCTCAACATCCCAGCCGCTGGATGACAATGCACCTGCTATCTGCTTGGCTTATGAAAAGTATGCTGAGGACATGCAGTGTCACGCTTCAACATCCAAAGTCACTCGTTAGTTAAGTTTAACACCATATGTAACTCTTTTGTTTTGTAACAACGAATAAACTTGCAATTTTGAATAACTAGTTTTTTCATTGATATTGTAGAGAAGAACTTAAGTAAACCTAACCCAAACCTTGACTAAAATAATGTAAATTGTGCGGAAAGCTAATATCAACATACACTACGGTACACCCTACCTGGGTAGGTAGGGTGTATCGTGTATGTACAATTCTGCATCACACATACTTACAGCCTCTCAGAGTCAATCGTAAGTAGTCTAAAAATATTGAGGTAGATCGCCAGCAGTTTAAGTTTGAGCACCCCTGGTCTAGGCTCTTGCGCCATGAGACATCTTGCAGCCCAGTACAATTTCGCTATTTTCGACCACGTGGTCTCGTCAGGGTGGAACTGCTGTCGGGTATCCGTCAGTTCATAGAAAATGCTCCTTTTTTAAAAACAAACGCTACCAATTCTCACACAAGGGTTTATTACTTTTTGAATAATGCGTCATTTTTCGTGTCATAGTGAGCTTTTAGGGTTATTTTCAGGTTCATGAATTGCGATTATTTGCTACGGGCGAATTGCTACGAATCTGAAACCTTGATCCCAGTCGATTTTGCTTTCAAAACTACTAGGAAATGACACCCCAGTTTCCTATGTCAGAAAGAACCTCGAAAAATACGTTTTTGAGCTGTTTTTTGGTCGTAGTATCTAAGCGTGTGAGGCGATAGAGATGGATAGGAAGTACGACCAAGCAGACCCCAATTGAAGTTCATATACGGATTTTTTACATCTGTTATGGCCCATATGGCAGACGGCTGATGGACTTACAGCACCCTGCAACATAAAGTCGCAACATTTGTGGGAGGGGGGGTCATAAAGGCAGGCAATAACGTAATTATGTGAGCCAAAGTTCGCCAACATTGGACCAGTAGTAAACCATGATTTTGACACTGTCGAAACAACAGACAACAAGGATTCGTTATTGGATACAAACAACCAAAACCACCCCTAAGGTAGGCCTCAAGTAAAATTCATATACTAATCAAGTTTATACTCCTCTGGGTTTGATTAAAAGTTAAATCTAGCTTATAGAAACATACAGGCAGACAATTATGTGAGCCAAATTTCGCCAACTTTGGACTAATTGTAAACCAAGTGATTAACGTTTTTGTAACAATAGACTACAAAGACTCACGATTGTATATAATTAACCATAGCCACTCCTAAGGTAGACCAACACTCTTGCATCAGAACTTTCTTATCTAACCCTCCCCGGAAAGGAAACAACAATTTTTTAAAGACATCCGCGTATAGATAAATAGAGAGGTAGGTTGGCGGGTTCCAAGTTTATCGAGTTCCCGAGGTCAAGCTGCATTCGAAACCACATCCGAGGTCGAGGCTGCTGTACCGGCTACCTACGTATTTGGTGTCCATTAGAGGCAAGTCACCTACCTTCCTTACCTTACCTGCCTACCGACCCAGCCCGAAAAAAAAACAGATTTGCATAGGCTTTAAAAAATGCTTTCGCATCTCGGGTTTCGGAGCCTGGGAGTGCCCTTTAAGGGCTGTAAAAGTTTTGTAAAATCCCTGATAACCTCAAAACTAGTCGAATCGGCCTAAATATTTTCCTTTGAAGAACATACCATGAGGAATCGAACGAGCCCTTCCCCACGTCCGTAGGTCAAACCATTCCCGATGTATGGCCCGACTTATGGTGCCAACATTTGCGTTTTTTCGTTTATTATTGTTTGTTTGTAACATAGTGATGCCGATAGCGTCGAGTTGTAGTGAATGTGATTACTGGAGTGATAGCCGATGTGGATACTTGTAGTTTATAGCCGATACACGGGCTGAAGCATTCTGATATGTATGAAACGCTGATAATATATAGGTAAATATTATTACTGGGGTAAATAAGTATTCTTTCACTCGGGTTTTTTATTCAATTGGCTTGAGTTCATGATTTGAATCTGTACTAAGCTTCGGAGTGAGTGTGTTTCACAGGTGATAGAGCGATTATTGAATTTCAGGAGATATGCCTAGACCACGTAAATCGGTTCTCAACCAAAACACCTATTGGGATTGATCAGTTGATGATATATGTGTGCCTCCTCTACATCAGTCTACCTTTGGCTACATCGTTTAAATTTGGGTTTGGCGAAATTTTAACGCAATGCGAGCGCTAAAGGACTTGATAAATTATAGATGTTTTTATTGTGGGGGGGTATTGAGGTTCAATAAAAACGCTGCAAATTCTTTCACTGGGGTTTATTATTCAATTGGCTTGCGTTTATTATTGTGGGGGGGGGGGGGGGGGGGTTGAGTTCAATAAAAAAACGCTGCAAATTCTTTCACTGGGGTTTATTATTCAATTGGCTTGCGTTTATAATTTGAATTTCTACTAAGCTTTGGAGTGTGCGCGTTTCACAGGATAGAGCGATTATTGAATTTCCGGAGGCACACAAATATGATCAACTGAACAATCCAAATAGGTATTTTGGTTGGGAACAGATTTACGTGCCCTATGCATATCTCCTGAAATTCAATAATCGCTCTATCACCTGTGAAATACGCACACTCCAAAGCTTAGTAGAAATTCAAATCATGAACGCAAGCCAATTTAATAATAAACCCCAGTGAAAGAATTTGCAGCGTTTTCCTGAAAATTTCAGATTTTCTGATTTTTCCTGAAAATTATCAGAATGCTTCAACCCGTGTATCGGCTGCAAAGCCTTTAGGAGTTCACTCCGGTATCCACAGCACTACATCACTACGTCACTATGTTACTGATATCAACACAAAAACCAAAATAACGCGAATGTTGGCACCATAAATTGGGCCATAGATCAGGAATGGTTTGACCTACGGACCTGGGGAGGGGCTCATTCGATTCGAAAAAAGAGTACAAATTTAGGCAGCCTTGACTTTTTTTTGAGATTTTTAGGGATTTTACAAGACTTTGACAGCCCTTAAAGGGCACTTTAAATTAAGTGAGAGAGCCGGCTCAAGAATTGGGGCGTCGCCGGACCAACATGGATTTTTCCTGAACATTTCACCTTTTTTGCTTCAGCCGTTTGGGAGAAATCGTGCGTACGGCGGACGGACGGAAAATTTTTTATTGCAGATTCGGATGCTAGACCCTTTGAAACGTAAACCATGAAATTTTCAGGGGGGTTAGAATTTTTTTTTTTTTTTTTTTTTTCAAGAGCGATTACAATGGTTTATTATTGAACAATAAACCAAAACCAGGCAAAAGCACGTAAGGCAAAGAAATAGAATATTACGGCGAGTTTTACACTTGACAGTCAGGTAGGCCGAGGACAGATGTGAAGGACACTGACCAGCTTGCGGTGAGACATATAAATGTCAATGATTAACCCTTTCAAGATCACCGGCAATTGTTCAAAAGGACAGATTAGCTTCATAAACACGGATCGACGAACATCATATAAATGTTATGTTAATTTTATGGCGTGGGAGTTTCATGGCTAATGGAGGTTAGTTGGTATAACGAAAACCCTTTTTGGTGACTCCATGTCTGTCAAGAAAATAATCGGAGATTATCAAACCCGCAAGAATCGCGTGGGATATGTTCAAAAAGGCCTCCAATAAGCTTTCTTATCGCCGTGGGCCAATATTATTTGCTCATGCGCTTGAATTTCAATAAACGCCTAATTCTCACGTTCCAATGTCCCGAATTCGCTCTAAACTGGAGGGTGCTTCACAGATAACACGTATCCTGGAGATTGGATAATGAACAATTTAATTTCTATTGGTTTTACCAAAATGAAGCGAAAATATTAATTGGTTGAGACGCGAGAACGAAGACCCGGGGCTTACAAGAACGCAATATCACGTTCATATCAGACACGTACTCGGTCTCCTCTTCAACAATCCCGAAATGCACCGTTCAATTTTATCTAATTCTAAACATTCAAGTTATAAGGAATCCCTATTGCCCACCCAACTTGGCAAACGTTTTTTGCCAATAAAATGGACTGGAGGTCCGACATGAACACAGTATTCCAGGATTATTTTCTAAATTTCTTCTAAATTAACTTTAGTTTGTGTAAACATTTTACTTCAATTCCCCGATTTTACAATACATTTTACTGAAATTCAAGTTTTTTCAACCTAAATTAAACTAAAAATGGCATTTTTAGAAAAAAAAAAATGTAAAAACATATTTTTTTAATGAATGTTTTTAAATCATATACTATATTTTTCGTAAACTTTCCCAAAATTCACACAAAAATCAATTATTTTTGTAAATATTCCCACAGTTCACTTGATTTTGTACATCACGTGAAAATTGTCCCTTATTAGTAATAAATTTCACGAAAATTGCCCTTTCCTAATTTAAGATTACTAAAATTCAAAATTTTCAAATAAATTTTATTGAATTTCAATTTTTGGTTTATTATCCAATAATAAACCATTGTAATTTTTTTAACCAAAAATTTTTCCGTCCGTCCGCCGTACGCCGTACCCCGTACGCACGATTTCTCCAAAACGGCTGAAGCAAAAAATCAGATATTTTCAGGAAAAATCCATGTTGGTCCGACAACGCCCCAATTCTTCAGCCAGCTGTCTCACTTAATTTAAAGTGCCCTTTAAGGGTTGTCAAAGTTTTGTAAAATCCCTAAAAACCTCAAAAAAAGTCAAGGCGGCCTAAATTTGGACTTTCTTCTAAGAACTATCAATGAGGAATCGAATGAGCCCCTCCCCAGGTCCGTAGTTTAAACCATTCCCGATGTATGGCCCGATTTATGGTGCCAACATTTGCATCCACATTCACCACATCACTAGGTTACTGGCAATTACTGCAATTACAAAAAAAACAACATCGTGTTTTTTTTCGGGGGGGGGGGGGGGGGATCGCAGTAACCTAGTGATGTAGTGAATGTGGATATTGGAGTGAACTCCTAGAAGGGTTTCTAGCCGATACACGGGTTGTAGCATTCTGATATGCAAGCTCCGTCTTACGATATTTGAAATTTTCAAATAGAATATTTTTCCATTGTAATCGCTCTTGAAAAAAACGCTGCAAATTCTTTCACTGGGGTTTATTATTCAATGATTCATGATTTGAATTTCTACTAAGCTTTGGAGTGTACGTGTTTCAAAGGTGATAGAGCGATTATTGAATTTCAGGAGGCACACAAATATGATCAACTGAACAATCCAAATAGGTATATTTGGTTGAGAACAGATTTACGTGCTCTATGCATATCTCCTGAAATTCAATAATCGCTCTATCACCTGTGAAACACGCACACTCCAAAGCTTAGTAGATATTCAAATCATGAACGCAAGCCAATTGAATAATAAACCCCAGTGAAAGAATTTTTTTCTAATGTTAGCTAAGTCCTTGTGATCGTATTGTAAAGACATTTAAATTATAGGATTAATTTACGAACAGATCCATTTTCCCTAATTCTAGATATTCAATTTATAAAGAATCTCAATTGCCCACCCAACTTGGCAGGCTTTTTTTGTTTGTTTCGCACAGAAAACTGCAGGCCTCACATGAACGTAGTATTCCAGAATTATTTTGAGAATTGAAACTATTTTGAGAAAGAACTTACTTCAGCTTGTGAAAATGTCAATCGAATTTCCCGGTTTCACAATAAATGTTATTGAATATCAAGTTTTTAACCTAAATTGTACCGAAGTTTTTATCATATTTTCTTAATTTCATATTTTTCCGTATACTTTCCCAAAATTCACATTTTTGTGAATTTTCCCGTCATTTTTTTTTTTTGTAAATGTTCCTACACCTAACAGCATGTTTTCATTTCATTTTTTCATTTTTTTTTTTTGTCGTAAATCACATGAAAAGTGTCTCTTGTTATTAATTCATTTCACAAAAATTACTTTTCCGTAATATAAAGTTCATTAAAATTCAAAATTTTTCAACAAATGATATTGAATTTCAATTTTCTGTTAATTGTTTAAAATAATAAGTCATTGTGACCAAAATTTAAACAAATTTATGTATTTATTAAAATTTTAAAAAAAAAGTAGGAAAATTAACTTGCAAATTTGTTGTTTTAGATTTCTAGGTGATAAGGAATTTGTATTGCCCACCCAACTTGGCGGTCGTTTTTTGTTTGGCTCGCATTGAAAACGAACTGGAGGCCGTCATGAAAATCGTATTCTGGAATCAAAGTGGTTGTACTCGCAATACAACTGGATGTACTTGTAACACAACTGGACGTACTTGCTAATGGGTGCAGTACAGATTGGTAACGCAGGAAATGATGTCATAAACTGGTACCTAACTAGAGTCGAAGGTAAGTCCCGGCTAGACCACAATAAAAAAGTTCATAAATCCGCAAAACATCAACCTCAATAATCGCTACGAACAACAGACAGGCGGGGAGCAAGGTCGGCGGAGCAGGAAGTCTGCGGGCCGTGCCAGGAAGGAGCGGAAGCGAAGCGGCAGGTTCGAGCTCTGACCCTGAAATCGATCTCGGAACACAACCGAGAAACTGGTTCAGGATGTGAACACGAGAGAAGTTCACCTCGATACGGCAAACCTCCTATACGCAGACCGAAGTCCTCCGAAAACTAGAGCTTGTCACTTCTTTTAATTTGAAGCAATTATTACAACGCGGACATTGATAACTAATTGTAATACACCATACGCTCGCTCATCCCGGTCGATGAATACAGGGTGTTAACTTGAGGAACCTGCCACAGGCTAGGAATAGATTCAACAACTCATTTCTGACAAAAAGTTGCTCTTCGATTTTTTTTCTCGAAAAATTACTGTAAGAATTAAGAGTCCGACTTACGTATTTTGGTTTATTATTCAGTAATAAACCATTGTAATCGCTCTGGAAAAAAAAAAATTCTAACCCTCCCTGAAAATTTCATGGTTTACGTTTCAAAGGTAGTAGAATCCGAGTCTGCAATAAAAATTTTTCCGTCCGCCGTACGTCGTTCTCACGATTTCTCCCAAACGGCTGGAGCAAAAATCTGAAATTTTCAGGAAAAATCCATATTGGTCCGACGACACCCCGATTCTTTAGCCAGCTCTCTCACTTAATTTAAAGTGCCCTTTAAGGGTTGTCAAAGTTTTGTAAAATCCCTAAAAACCTCAAAAAAAAAAAAAAAACAAGGCGGCCTAAATTTGGACTTTTTTTGAAGAACTTTCCATGAGGAATCGAATGAGCCCCTCCCCAGGTCCGTAGCTCAAACCATTCCCGATGTATGGCCCGATTTATGGTGCCAACATTTGCATCCACATTCACTACATCACTAGTACTGCCATCAAAACAAACACAACAACTTTTTTCTTCTTTTTTTTATGTACCTAGTGAATGTGGATACTGGAATGAACTCCTAAAAGGGTTTATAGCCGATACCTGGGTTGAAGCATTCTGATATGCATGAAAAGCAGCAAATTCTTTCACTGGGGTTTATTATTCAATTTCATTCATTTGGCTTGCATTCATGATTTGAATTTCTACTAATTGATTGATCAGTTGATCGTATTTGTGTGCCTCCTCTACATCAGTCTACCTCTGGCTACATCGTTTAAATTTGGATTTGGGGAAGTTTTGACGCAATACGAGTGCTAAAGTGACTTGATAAATTATAGATGTTTTTATTGTGGTGGGGTATTGAGGTTCAATGAAAAAACGCTGCAAATTCTTTCACTGGTGTTTATTATTCAATTTGATTCATTTGGCTTGCATTCATGATTTGAATTCCTACTATGCTTTGGAATGTGCGTGTTTCACAGGTGATAGAGCGATTATTGAATTTCAGGAGATATGCATAGAGCACGTAAGTCGGTTCTCAACCACAATACCTATTTGGATTGATCAGTTGATCATATTTGTGTGCCTCCTGAAATTCAATAATCGCTCTACCACCAGTGAAACACGCACACTCCAAAGCTTAGTAGAAATTCAAATCATGAATGCAAGCCAAA
This sequence comes from Creontiades dilutus, assembly GCA_031894815.1. NCBI lineage: Eukaryota > Metazoa > Arthropoda > Insecta > Hemiptera > Miridae > Creontiades > Creontiades dilutus. The sequence continues at coordinate 40,609 of JAVIWC010006621.1, read as the reverse complement.
TGAATAATAAACCCCAGTGAAAGAATTTGGCATCTTTCCTGAATTTGTCACCTTCATATCAGCAATAAATTGGTGAATGTGAATTGTGAACCCCTCACAAGTTTTTTAACTTGTCTTCTTGAACATAGCATCTATGCGTGTGAGGCCATCGTCCTAGCTAGAACTTGGACACCTGATGGAGTCCATGTGCGAAAGAACGGATTGTTTACGTCAATTCCAAGACTCCTAATGTACGGCGGACGGACATTGCGGATTTGGGATCTACTCATCTTGAAAAGTAAAAACGTAAATGTTTCAAGGTCGGGTTATACAAAATTCTTTTCCAAAAGGAAGCAATAGGTAGCCATTTGAAATACTTTTTTTTTAACCTTTACTAATCAATGTCCATTGCAGGAAAGCCCGGCTGGCCACCAAGGTTGTTTATTTCAGGTCGCATCGACTGAACACATCCCAATTTTTTGTCCTGTTTTTTCCCTCCCAGTTCCGCCAAGGACACTTCATTCATTTGAGTCATTTACTTAAAGGACTCACTTTTTAATTATATCTTCTAACTTGACCAATTCAACCTTGCGATAATTTAGCCGCAAGGATCACCCTTTTCTAGTTCAAATTAGATAATGACACGGAGTATTATGTGCTTTAACCGTGCGTTGGACGGTGCAGAATCACATCAAATCTCAGATAAATGTATTTATGTACACATAAAACTTTATTTATAGAGGTGTGTAGGCATAGATTAGCTCATTTACTAAGGAATTTTAAGGGCATCTTACATAAGATAAGGTGTTCATTTTCCCAGCTGATTCAACTTATGAACTCATTCCGTACCCAGGTGTAGTTGCTTACATTAACCGTTGAATACCTGGCAAAATATTCGTTAAAGTTTAACGAATATAAAAGGCTTGCCAGCTTCCTCCAAAAATGAACGGTTTTAGAAGCTATAGCAGTATGATTTTTGACGATTTTTTTGATTTTTTATGACCTAAACATGGTTTTTGGTTTATTATTCAATAATAAACATTGTAATCGATCTGGAAAAAAAAAATTCTCACCCCCCCTGAAAATTTCATGGTTTACGTTTCAGAGGGTGTAGAATCCGAATCTACAATAAAAAAATGTCCGTCCGTCCGCCGTACGCCGTACGGACGATTTCTCCCAAACGGCTGGAGCAAAAGATCTGACATTTTCAGGAAAAATCCATCTTGGTCCGAAAACGCCCCAATTCTTGAGCCAGCTCTCTCACTCAATTTAAAGTGCCCTTTAAGGGCTGTTTGTAAAATCCCTAAGAACCTCAAAACAAGTCAAGGCGGCCTAAATTTGGGCTCTTTTTGATAAACTTTCCACTAGGAATCGAATGAAACCATTCCCGATGTATGGTGCCAACATTGCATCCACATTCACTACATCACTAGGTTACTGCGATCAAAACAAACACAATGTTTTTTATTTTTTTTATAGCAGTAACCTAGTGATGTAGTGAATGTGGATACTGGAGTGAACTCCTAAAAGGGTTTATAGCCGATACCTGGGTTGAGGCATTCTGATATGCATGAAACGCTGCGAATTCTTTCAATGGGGTTTATTATTCAATTTCATTTTTTCGTGATTTGAATTTCTACTAATTGATTGATCAGTTGATGATATTTGTGCGCCTCCTCTACATCAGTTTACCTTTGGCTACATCGTTTAAATTTGGATTTGGGGAAGTTTTAACGCAATACGAGTTCTAAAGGACTTGATAAATTATAGATGTTTTTATTGTGGGGGGGAAGGGTATCGAGGTTCAATAAAAACGCTGCAAATTCTTTCACTGGGGTTTATTATTCAATTGGCTTGCGTTCATGATTTGAATTTATACTAAGCTTTGGAGTGCGTATTTCACAGGATAGAGCGATTATTGAATTTCAGGAGATATGCATGGAGCACGTAAATCTGTTCTCAATCAAAATACCTATTTGGATTGATCAGTTGATCATATTTGTGTGCCTCCTTAAATTCAATAATCGCTCTATCCTGTGAAACACGTACACTCCAAAGCTTAGTGGAAATTCAAATCATGAACGGAAACCAATTGAATAATAAACCCCAGTGAAAGAATTTGCAGCGTTTTTACTATATCTTCGGTTATAATCGATCAAATTAAACGTACGCGATCTGATTTTCTTCGTGATAAAGTAAAGAACGCAACGTACCCAGCAGAAAGCCCGGTATGAGCGTCCGTTTTGTTTGTCGGGCGGATAACGTCCGCAAATCTTAAAAACGCGATCTTAAAAAAGTCGCTCAGTAGAATTAGGCGTTCGAGGTCTTAAAATGTTTGTAATTACTTGTTTTACAATGCCCCCAACGGGTTTTGTGGGTAAATTCCATTTGCCGGAGTTATAACGATTTTAAGGGCTATGCACCGCCATTATTTCACTTTATTTCGCCTTTTATCGATGTAAAGCTGAATTATCTCGAAAACAATTCTACGATAACTTTTCATCTTTAAAATGGAAGGGGCCCCCTGCCCCCCTCTCAGAGCGGCGTGACCGGCTCTTTCTTAAGATGCTAAATATTTTTTTGACCCCCCCCCCCCCGTAACCCCTTGCTGTTCCCATAAGCCTTCGCGATTAGCAAAGTACAAGTTTTACGGGTCAAACTAGCGCTGAGCCTTATGGGTCAAATTAGAGCTCTACTGACTATGAAATTCCCTTTGCCACTGCTACCTTCTTACCCATACCCGTAAATGGGCAGACTTTGTTCTGCTCATAGTGCGTAAACGTAAGCTATGGAAAAGTTGAAGGAGTCCATCCGAATGGAAATTTCGAGAGCTACAACTTTTCATCTATGACAATTTGCGGGCTTTCTGCTGGGTCCGTTGCGTTCTTTACTTTATCACGAAGAAAATCAGACCGCGTACGTTTAATTTGATCGATTAGAACCGAAGGTATAGTAAAAAAACCATGTTTATGTCATAAAAATCGAAAAAATCGTCAAAATATCAGCCTGCTACAGCTTCTAAAACCGTTCATTTTTGGAGGGACTGACCTGGCAGGCCTTTTTTATTCGTTAAAGGAAGCAACTACACCAAGTATGAACAAAATCGGAGGGGGCCGGTACATTTCGAGTCTGTCTGGGTATGGAATGACCCAATTGTTATACGTTTTTAGTTAATAAATGAATTTAGATTAACTTGAAATCGAGGCATTTCATCAATAGGTCAGAAGAACGGGATGGTTATCACGGGCGGTCAATAGATCGGGCAAAATAGTGGCATTTTTCGGAACAGAGAAATTCGAACATGTTTTAGACTCAGAAGCTAGATACTAACTAAGCCACTCCAAGTAGAATCATACGTTGACACATGAAAAAGAATGAGATATGAGGAAATAGAGAACCAGAAAAAGGGAAGGATCGGGACGTTTTTCTCTCTAAGAAAGGAAGCTGCCCCTGGGGATAACTCTGTTCCCAGATGCTCACACAAATTCAGATGCTGTGAAACATCACAGAATACTGAAATTAATTCAGGAAAAGAGTGACGCAGGGCTTGAAACAAAGCAGGCGCTTACAACTGGTAGGACCACCCAGAGCCTGTCGTTAGAAAGTTAATAACATTATTAACAGGAGGTGAACAAATTAATAATAATATAATTTAATAATCATACGATGTGATGACCGTAACTAAACGGTTTGATTACAACATCTGCCACTGCAGAGAGATGGCGTCGCACATCACTCATTCCCTCACATGATGTTTGTATGTTTCCTAGTACTAGGTATGTTGTGTGTCCCAAATTAAGTGTGAATCAGAGACTCATGTGATTAGCTTAGACAACTGAACTGCTTGATTCCAATATCTGCTACGATTCAATGTTTGGTTCCAACATTTGCTACTGGAGTTAATTCTCATAGCTCATCAATCATTCATGTGCAAGATACTCAGAGATCTGACTTTGTTGGCTGCAAGATATCTGACAGGTTTGTTGGTTGCCTCAAATTAGGGTGAGATTGGATTAGTATCAGAGACTCAAGTGATCTATTCAGTCAACTGAAATGTTTGATTTCAATATCTACTACTAATTACAATGTTTGGTTTCAACATTTGCTGGAAGAGTGAATTGGCATTGCTCATCACTCATTCATGTGCAGGCTATCCAATATTTGCTTTAAGAGTGAATTGGCAGATAAGTTCTTACCTGTTTCAGGTTTGTTGAGATCCCAAATCCTCAGCTTTTTGTCGTTGCATCCAGTAGCTAAGAGGCTGCTGTCAGTGGAAAAATGGACGCTCTTCACTATGTGGTTATGTGGGATAGATAGCTGCTCCCCTCCGCTTACGGCGTCCCATATCTACAAACAATATAATCACCAAAGATTAATTATATATAATTCAACCAACCGTCGTAATATCTAGGTTTTACCTATTAAGGGGTGAGGCAGCCAAACCTGCATTTTTGAAATGATTGTCAAACATAGACGACTGTGGATATTTCGACATTTTATTGATACCAACTTCAGTCTACATTAAAAAGCTTGTAATACTCAAAATTCACTGTTTCAAAATAACGTTTCCAATGGGGAAATGCTGCAACTTACTGTTGTTTTTCTTGAATTGTGTGGTTATTGATGGATTTGTTGTTCTGGGTCATCGTACTCCAATATTGGAGATTTTGCTTATCCAGAAAACTGGAGGGATGTAATCGTTCATCCACTGGTGTATGAAAGTATTGTCGAAACGAGAAGCAGCAGGGGTGGCAGTTGCGAAACCGTTTTAGAGCCAGCCATACTTGTACTCAATGGCTGCATTCCAATTCAACTTTTGGCTACAGAACAAAAACGAGTATTTGACCGACGTGAAGAAGGAGAACGAACCAGCATTATCAAAGAAGAGAGGGAGCACACCATGGCAAGGTGGTAGGAAATGTGGACAGCACGCTTGATACCACATGTTCAAAAGTGGCAAGTGAGAAAGCATGGAGAGGTGAATTTTTTTCTTAACAAAGTTCCTCTCAGGACACGACTATTTTACCTACCTTCACAGAATGGGGAAGGTAGACGATCCAACTTGTCCGAACTGTCATGGAGGAGATGATGATGTGTTTCACACATTCTTCGAGTGTAAGCAGTGGGAAACAAAAAGAAGATATCTGCAAGATGACCTGGAAATGCCATCTGGGGACATGACACCGGAAAATATAGTGGCCAAAGTGCTTGAAGGAGAGGAGCGTCAGACCTCTGTAGTTGTCTATGTCGAAGGCATCCTGCAGAGAAAGATCGCCCAAGAACGGGAGAGACAGAGGAGGCTACCAATGGACCGAGAGGAATAAATACATCCCAAGACATCAGTTCCAGGCCGAGTTCCAACGTGGGAAAGGAAGCTGAGGTTTTAGGGGGTTTGAATCCTACATAACCCAAAGAGCTTCTGGGTATCTTACGAGATCTGATTTTCACCTTAGGATCTTAAAGATTTCCTCACCTGCCTACCGGAAAAAAGGTCTTCGTTTTCATCAAAAATTTCCAAAAACTTCCATGATTGGATATTAATATTCACTGATTCGAAAGAAAGCAACAAAGCTGCCGTTTGCTCTCCTGTCTTGTCTTGTATTCAACATTGTAGCTTCACTCGCCCAAATTATGGTCTATGTGTCCAATTGATCAATATTTTGCTAGAAGAATTGATTTACGTCCGAACTAAACAGAACCGCATGGGGAGGCGGAAGGAAAAGTGCCGAATTTTGTGTGGCTAATGCCGTAAATCTGACCTCAAGATTTTGCGGACGCTCCTGGTTAAAATACCAAGCCCAACACTTTAACCCGCCATTGACGAGCATTCTTTCCCGACGTTCTTTCCTGTTTGTAAAATCCTTCAGGAAAGATGACAGGATTCACAATCCTCTCGTCTCCACTAACGGCAAGACTTTCCTGCCGTCATTCCTGTCCAGTAATCGTGCTGTTCCATCGCGTCAGGATTCGTAATCATGTCGAAGCCACTAACGAAAAATAGCAATCCGTCAGGATTGTTCACTGGATTCATAGCCGACGGGAAAGTGTACGTGTATGGGGTTTTTCCTGTTGAGTTGAAAGGATTGGTGTCCTGTGGGGGGAAAGCCCGTTCCGTCGCCCTATCCCGCAGTATTGAAGATGGATCGCAGGAAAGTGTTAGCAGTTACTGGTATGGTTGTTGGTGTTTACAGTTTTTCATGGGAGAGAAAAAAAATAAGAGTTTGGATGAAGAGGCGGCTTCGTGATCGAGAGCTCAGTGACATGAAATTGCTGAAGGAATTATCACTTTTTGAGCGCCCCCGATTTCAAAAATTATCTTCGGATGGACGTGGCTACTTTTGAACGTCTGCTACAACTTGTAAGGCCCCCTTTACAAAAGGAAGATACCAACATGAGAGCTAGCATCCCACCAGAAGAGCGATTAGTGGCAACTTAGAGGTTTTTAGCAATTGGCAGAAGTTATGAGTGCCTCAAATACAGCACAGGGATTTCTGCCCAAAGTATTGGCAGGATCGTACCAGAAACATGCCGAGTGATTTTCGACGTCCTAAAAACCGAATATCTCAAATTTATTTCCGTAAATTTATGCCCGTATTTTTCTCTTCATCTCGCTCCTGTGTGCATACTTGTAGTATTATACGGTAGGTACACCGTACAAGAAAACACAACAAAGAAAAACCAACAAAGAAAAAACAACAAAAGAAAAAAAAACTACTGATAACCCGATAAGAACTTGACGAATCCGGCAGGAAACAGGTGAGAGGAAAGCCGAGTCCCCACTAACGGCAGGGAAATGAAACGAATTACACCAAACTGGCCCGAGCTGGCGCGACTACCAGCACGGCGCGCTTTCTTTCTGTGACTCATCCACCAGCGTTCTTTCTGTACAGAAAGTTGCTGACTCATCTTTCCTGCAGGAAAGAATGCTCGTCTATGGCCAGCTTTTGTCGAAGGCTTCTCCCCACAGCATCTCTCAAGCGTTCAATATTCGCGGGTGTTCGCACTGCCACACGAAGAAGCGGAAGTGCTTCTCGTTTCACAAATGTTTCTATTCCCTGCAGATGAGCGACGAGGCACATTTCCATCTCTACTGTCTCGAGAATAAACCAAACTTCCGATACTGGAATGATGGAACCCTCAACAACTCCACCAAAAACCACTCAATTCAGGGAAGGTAACAGTTTTGTGCCACATTTGTTCAACGGGAACGATATTTTCAAACAGCGAATGTTGTTTCTTAGATGCTTTGAAATAGCCGTCCGTTCACTTTGTTAAGTCATTTCAAAAATGCAGGCTTCACTGCTCCAACATCAGGGTTAAACCATAAGAATCAAAATAGCTTGAATTTTCCTTTATTCGTTTATGGGAATCTACGTTGTCTAGAGTTGTGAACTGGAATAGCGTGAGGGGGACCTTGAATGTTTTTTAATAGGTCGATTAAAAGGTTTTATAGTTGAATTGATAAATCAAAACAACAGTAGTCGCGGAAAGGGGACATTTTTTTATCTCATTCATAGCAAAATGGTATGAGCGAATTTTTGTTCTATTTCTCGTTTGGAAAAGCGAATGTGCATCTCCAAAAAAAGATGCAGGAAATTAAACTTTACAAATATCTATATTTCAATTCTACTTAGGATTACTGTGGTCAAAGCTTTCGGCATTGGGAATTAGCAGAAAAATCTTAGGAGTGGTCAGTGCCATGTACCGATCCGCCAATTTTAAAATGTCTGAGGACGAATCCGCAGACAACTTCGAGCAGGATATAACTGAGGGGTCCTTCAGGGAGATTAATTTAGTTCATTAGCTTTTATAATGTTCATGGCCATCCTAGAGTAGAGAGAAGTCTAATGATTAGTAATTGCCTACCAAAACATGCAACAACTCCATGCCAGAAAAGAAAGGGATGCATGGGCAGAGACCAGTATATTGGTGGACTGAAGTGATAGCCAATTTGAAGAGGAATTGCTTCCGCTGTTGAAGGCTGGCCCAGCGAACAAACAGATCATCGAATGAATTCCAACAAACGGCAGAGCAATATAGATTGGCTAAGCGTGCCCTAAACACAGCCATCTCAAAGAGCAAAGCCCAGAAGTGGAAAGAGCTGCGCGATGAGGTTGAGAAAAATCCATGGGGACTAGGATACCAAGTACTCCGAAGGCTAAATGGATTGAAGCAAACAGTAGAAATGCGATAGTTGAAAATAAGATACAGGATACTTTTCCCTAGTCATGAATAGAAGACAGATCTCACATTGAGGAGTGGACAGAAGATCCCCCACTTCACAAAAGAGGAGCTAATGAGTGCAGCAAAAACGCTTGTGCAACATAAAGCTCCTGGACTAGACAGGATACCTGGTGAAGTACCCAAGATCTTGGCTCTCAAGCAGGGTTCACATCAGGAACTACGGTTAGGGGAAGCTAGTAAAAAGCAGTAGAGGGGATGGTGGGGAATCAGCCCAACACAAGCTAACAACTCGTTTCCCGCGCTTTGTTTCAGTGACGTTAGGTTGAAAACCTTTAATCTTAAAAGTGAAATATGAAAACAAAGCCTCTAAAAAAACTGAAAGAGGCACTTTTTGTCGGAAATTAGTTGTAGAACACGTGTGCAAAATGTTTTGGGTCATACGCTTGATAACCTGTATATTACGAGCAGTTGTGTAAAAGGAGTGGCGACACCAAGCAGAGCAAAGTTCCTGGGTAGTCCTCCTTTTCGTTTATTATTCGTTGTTCATGTAATCCTATTGATTAGACTTGAAATAGGTGTCTACTAAACTGTTTTGTCCCATAAATTTGATCTAAACTCAATAAGTAACCACTATATTAAGTAACAGTGACAATAGAACAGCAATACCGTTACAGAGGTGGAACTCTTCCTTACGTGTGGAACAGTTCAGTTGTTTTGAGGTCTATTGCGTTTGAAGTTGGGGTCACCCTCGCGACGTCAAGTTCCCCGGACAAAACGCCCGCTATGGTGCTGCCTCGGGGGCGACCACTTCCACTCGCTCAAGGCCCAACAACCGCCTTCCTTAGTGCGAACGCGAAATCCGAAGCGTTAAAAAAAAAACGAACTCTCCCATTGTGTCGAACGAGGAAATAAATAGAAAAAAATGTCTTATTACTCCGACCTCGACAACGTTATGTTCGACTGAGCGGCTCTTGTTTACCAGATGACGTCCACTTCCGCCTACGCAGCGGTAGGCGTTGAAAGTGCGTGGCAATGCTTATAGATTCAAGAATCAAACGTACAAATAAGGAAGTTATAAAAACTTCAACAAAGGTGATTGAGACACATAGCTTCCGAGTATCCCACACATGAATGCAAATACGTTCTTTGAAATGCTTTGAATCCTCCTACACAGGGTGAAGGTGCCTGGCAATCCTTAAGGATTCAAGAATCAGAATACAAAAAAGGAAGTTATAAAAACTTCAACACATACTGGACACATAGCTTCCGTGTATCCTTAACATGAAATGCTTTAAATCCTATGCAATTCAAGAATCAGACCTACAAATACGTTCTTTAACATGAATGTATGCAAAAATGCTTTAAATCCTCCTATCCAGGATGAAAAGCGTGATAATGAGCTATTACTAGTGACAGAATCAGCTACAAATAAGAAGAAGTTAATAAAGTTTAAATAACGTCATTGCTGAGATTGTCGAACTATCCAGTGAAAAGCTTAAGAGCTATTTCCAGTGACAGGCTTGAAAAGTTTAGTCATTGCAAAATACAGGCGATCATTTTGTGTGGGTTCGGGCACATAATGGTTTGTTGTACAATGAGAGAGCCGACAGGGTCGCAAAAACTGCTGCTGCGACAGGGGATGCTGTGGAGTGCCTTCTGCCTAAGGAGGATTTCTACAATACGTTTAAGAAGAAAGTGAGAGTAGAATGGCAACGCAGATATTCAGCGGGAGACAAAGGTCGATTTTTCAAGGATATTCACCCAGATCTGAAGAGCGGTCCATGGTATAGGCATAGTTGCAACAAAAAATTCGTTCGCGTTATTTGTAGATTGAGGAGTGACCATGCCCTGTGTCCGGGTTATCTGGCCTGGGTGACTCGGAGCAACGGAGACCATATGACGGACGATTCATGTCCACATTGCGGCGAGGAAGGGAGTGTGGATCACATTATAATGCAATGCGAAAGATATACCGCATCGAGAGACCGGTTATTCGAGAAGTTGTACGGTTTAATGGAAGCTATCAACCAAGCCATGGTTACAATATTCCCAAATGCAAGACATTTATTTCTCTCCAAATCTGTGATCAAGAATACATTCGAAATATCAAGCTTAGGGCCACTTCCACCAACCAGTTTGACGTGCCGTTTAGGCCGTTAGACCGATTTGTCATTCTCCACGGAGCCCCGACGCCCGTTAGTATTAACGAACTCGTCAAACTTTAATCAGCCGAATTCGTTCAATTAACTTGTTAAAGGACTGATAAGTCTCGCCATCTTTTGGTTTATTATTCAATAATAAACCATTGTAATCGCTCTGGAAAAAAAAATTTTAACCCCCCTGAAAATTTCATGGTTTACGTTTCAAAGGGTGTAGAATCCGAATCTGCAATAAAAAATTTTCCGTCCGTCCGCCGTACGCCGTACGCACGATATCTCCGAAACGGCTGGAGCAAAAAATCTGAAATTTTCAGGAAAAATCCATCTTGGTCCGACGACGCCCCAATTCTTGAGCCAGCTCCCTCACTCAATTTAAAGTGCCCTTTAAGGGCTGTAGAAGTTTTGTAAAATCCCTGAAAACCTCAAAACTAGTCGAATCGGCCTAAATATTTTCCTATTTGAAGAACATACCATTAGGAATCGAATGAGCCCTTCCCCACGTCCGTAGGTCAAACCATTCCCGATGTATGGCCCGATTTATGGTGCCAACATTTGCGTTTTTTCGTTTATTATTGTTTGTAACCTAGTGATGTCCGGCCGATAGCGTCGAGTTGTAGTGAATGTGGATACTGGAGTGATAGCCGATGTGAATACTTGTAGTGTAGTTAGTAGCCGATACACGGGTTGAAGCATTCTGATAATATATAGGTAAATATTATTCAATATTATTACTGGGGTTTATTATTCAATATTATTACTGGGGTAAATAAGTATTCTTTCACGCTATAAATGCGTAGTACAAGGCACAGATATTTTCATTTTCAAGTTGTTGTTCGAATTTATAGAGGAAAATTGTATTAAAATATAAGTTGGATTTAAGATGATGTAAATCTTTTTTTTTTCTTTTTTCATTGTTATCAGAGGATTGCGTGTTATGTTCAACGTGATAGAATAACGACGAAGAAAGTTTCTATGTAAATATGGCTGTATGTACTTTAAACCATGCCAATAAAGAGAAAAAAAAACATCTTCTTCAGCGTTGAAATACCTTTAAAATGAGATATCATTTGTCACAAAATAAAACTGTTGATTTTGCATTAATATTCCTCATAAAAACCGTGTGATAAGGATGCTGTTAACTGATAAGGACACCGATATCGATAATATCGATGTTTTCACCCGATATTGGACGACATATCGATGCCGACACTCAAACCAGAGTTGTTAGGAAAGTAATTCGATTACCCATTACAAATTCCAATTACTTTTGAAGACAGGTAATCGCGATTACCATTCCAATTACTGTAATGATAATCGAAAAAACGATTCCTTTTTCCGATTACAATTACTTGTAATCGTCATTCCGATTACCATTACAGTAATCGGAATGGAGTACTGGTAATTCGATTACTTTTTTTAATCCGATTACTCCATTGGTAGAATGCAAATTTGATGCCACAATTATAGATGAAACAATGTTATCTATTTAATATCGTACGATACAGATGTCATCTATTTAACACTTGCTATTCGCTTTACTTGCTGTGCATTATACGTCGATTGTAAAAGTGTAAAAGTCCGTAAGTTGAAATTTTTCGAAAATAGGGTTATGACATATCCTGGTAAATTCTCCTGCAAAATTTTTATTTTTCGTTATTTTCTGTAAAAAGTGTTTTCCCTTCTAAATCGACTTGTTTTTTTGTAAGGAATTAATTAAACTCGGAATGAATTAATTCAAAGTAATCGGTATTTCAATTACCATTACTTGTAATCCGAAAAAGTAATCGTTTTAACAGTAATTGGAATGGTAATCGCGATTACTTCTGGAGTAATTTCAACCCCAAAACTTCGGATTTTCAATCTTTTTTTTACTGAAATTGTTACTAGCCAAATATACGTCATTAAAATGAAAGTAATCGGAAAATTATTCGTTACTGAAAGTAATGATTACATCTCAACTCTGACTCAAACATCGACATCGATATGAATATCGATGTTTTGTCTCGATGTCCCATTCCCATTTTCCAGTTACGAATAGATTGGTAACATGTGACACTCTTCCTATTGCAATACAATGGTAATCTACAGGAGAAAATGTATTCAACTGACCTTGGCATTGAAATCGGCGGCTCCTGATGCGGCTTTGGTCGCTTCCTTGTTGATAGCGACGCCCCAAACGGCCCCTTTGTGCCCCTCAAAAGTCCCTATCCAATCCCCCGTGTCTCCTTGTCGCAACATGGGTTTTCCATCTGAAATCAAGCGTCGAGATAATTAATTGTTATTAAATCGAAGAAAATAATGGTGGAAATGTGTGAATCGACACCTTAGGCAAAGCAAGAACGATTTAAATGCGCCTGTAGAATGTCTTTATGGGACAGAACCATTTTTTTTCAATACTGGTGAATAATACGGGGAGCTTTGCACAACGTATTAATCTGAAAACATCGCAGCATAGGGGTGGGGAGGTCCCACCTATCGAATCCCAAGGAAAATATCCATGCAAGGTGCATATCCCTTATTTTGGAGCATAAGTCTTTATTTCTGGCGGATACGTTTCGTCCTTCACCGAGGACTTCATCAGTCTTATTATGTCATCAATACATGCAGAATTCCGGCTTAGACATGGTGGTGCCACCACACATCCCTTCACTTGGTTTCATGAGTTTTAGTTTTGCCTGCAGCTCCTCTCTCCCTTTTTTATTTTTTTTTACTTTCGCAATTTTTTTTTTAATTAATTAACGCAATTACTGCCTCATGAGGGAGCAACTAAAAACCTCTGTGACAACAACAAATAATAAAAATTTTTAATCATGACTAGTTTTTATATAAAGAAGGATGAGGGAGCAACTAAAAAACTTCAATTGCTCGTATCTATAACATGACTGTATAGATAATTGAAAATTAATATTGACTAAAGAACTTCGTTCAATTAGGCGAAGTAAATGTTGAATTAGGGTAAATTTATTGTTATGCATGGAGCGTAACTTGAGAAAATAAAGGTAGGCATGTTCAACTATTGAACAAACTATAAAATATACCTAATAAGTCCGAACAATCCCTGAAAATTTCATCGAAATCGGTCAAGAACTCCCGGTGTTATGCTTGTGGCAAGGATTTCACGTTTGCGCATGCGCAGAGGCTGATATTGATCCGGGGGTCATGAAACTTATAGGGGACCATCTATACCCTAACCCGCACAATCACCGAACATTTCATCGAAATTGGTCTAGAACTCCCAGAGTTATGCGCGTAACAAAGATTTCACGTTTGCGCATGCGCAGAGGCTACCATTGATCCGGGGGTCATGAAACCTATAGGTGACCCCTAACCCGCACAATCCCTGAAAATGTTATCGAAATTGGTCGAGAACTCCCGCAGTTATGCGCGTAACAAAGATTTCACGTTTGCGCATGCGCAGAGGCTGCTATTGATCCGGGGGTCATGAAACCTATAGGGGACCATCTATATCCTAACCCGCACAATCCCTGAAAATTTCATCGAAATTGATCAAGAACTCCCAAAGTTATGCCCGTTACAAAGATTTCACGTTTGCGCATGCGCAGAGGCTACCATTGATCCGGGGGTCATGAAACCTATAGGGGACCCCTAACCCACACAATCCCTGAAAATTTCATTGAAATTGATCAAGAACTCCCGGAGTTATGCGCGTAACAAGGATTTCACGTTTGCGCATGCGCAGAGACTACTATTGATCCGGGGGTCATGAAACCTATAGGGGACCATCTACACCCCAACCCGAACAATCCCTGAAAATGTCATCAAAATTGGTCAAGAACTCTCGGAGTTATGCGCGTAACAAGGATTTCACGTTTGCGCATGCGCAGAGGCTACTATCAATCCGGAGATCATGAAACTCATAGGGGACCATCTACACATCAAACCAAACAATCCCTGAAAATTTCATCGAAATTGGTCAAGAACTCCCGAAGTTATGCGCGTAACAAGGATTTCACGTTTGCGCATGCGCAGAGGCTACTATGGATCCGGGGGTCATGAAACCAATAGGGGACCATCTACACCCCAACCCGCACAATCCCTGAAAATTTCATCAAAATCGGACTATAACTTCGTGTAGTTTTGCCCGTAACAAGGATTTGCTGACAGACAGACAGACACACAGACAGACACACAGACACACAGACACACAGACAGACACGGAACCAAAATTGTTCAGAAAGGTCTAAAACGCAAAATGCGAGTGGAATTTTTGATTTTGGAGACAAAAAAATTTTCACATTCCGAAAGTGAAAACAATGCTTTCGCTACTTTAGTAGACTCGGAAGCAATTACTATAAAATTAACTATAAAATTTCCCGGAGTTATGCTTGTGGCAAGGATTTCATGTTTGCGCATGCGCAGAGACTACTATTGATCCGGGGGTCATGAAACTTATAGAGAACCATCTACAAATCAAACCGAACAATCCCTGAAAATTTCATCGAAATTGGTCAAGAACTCCCAGAGTTATGCGGCAAAGATTTCACGTTTGCGCATGCGCAGAGGCTACTATTGATCGGGGGTCATGAAATTCATAGGGGACCATCTACACATCGAACCGAACAAACCCCGGAAATTTCATCGAAAAAGAACTCCATTTTTGGAGTTATGCCGTAACAAGGATTTCACGTTTGCGCATGCAGAGGCTACTATTGATCCGGGGGTCATGAAACCTATAGGGGACCATCTAGCCCTAACCCGCACAATCCCTGAAAATTTTGTAGTAGTTTTGCCCGTAACAAGGATTTGCTAGACACACAGACAGACACGGCACCAAAATTGTTGAGAAAGGTATAAAACGCAAAATGCGTGTGGAATTTTTGATTTTGGAGACAAAAAAATTTTCACATTTCGAAAGTGAAAACAATGCTTCCGCTACCTTAGTAGACTCGGAAGCAAAACTTCAATTGCACATACTATAAGTAATGAAACCAAGTGAAGGGACGTGTGGTGGCACCACCATGTCTAAGCCGGAATTCTGCACGTATTGATGACATAATAAGACTGATGAAGTCCTCGGTGAAGGACGAAACGTATCCGCCAGAAATAAAGACTTATGCTCCAAAATAAGGGATTCAAAATGAATGTGGTCACCCCACTACTAAGGTGCATATCTGAATTGGGATGGATTCAGATATAATGGTGGGTGAACCCTCAGCAGCAAGACAGAGGATAAATTTCATGAGGGCAGTCCGTACTTTGTTTTCGTTCAAGAACATACCTTAAAACGCACATCTGAATATGTACCACCAATATTTTCAGGGGCTACTTCAAAAATAATACGAAAAACTGACTAATAAAGAACTAATAATTGTTTTGTAACTCCCGATAAGTGATTTGAATGACCCAGAGGACTTCTCGAGGAAGCAGTTTGAAGATGGCCGGTACAGGGAATCTAAGACCCTTATAGGTGGTTGAAGGTAAATGGGAAGGATGTGTGTCGTCCTGAATTTACCACATCAGTGTTGAGAATACGATGGACGGAATGACTACAATGATAACAAACCCTTGCAGCTCCTGAAGAGTGGATTATGACGTGTTTGTAGGAGTTTTTTAATTAAATAATGCGTATACAAAGGCAGAGCAGAGCAATAGGGAATCAGCAAGGTTTTTCTGATAGTCAGTGGCGGATGCAGGATTTATGTAGGGGGGGGGGGGGGCAACCTGCATCTGGGGGTATGGAAAAAACCGCACAGTAAAGCTGGTAAAATTTTATGAAAAGTAAAGGCAGAATGATGCGTTTTAGGCCTATATTGGTTTAATATTCAATAATAAACCATTGTAATCGCTCTTGTAAAGAAAAATGTTAACCCCCCTGGAAATTTCATGGTTTACGTTTCGAACGGTGTAGAATCTGAATCTGCAATAACAATTTTTCCGCCGTCCGCCGTACACACGATTTCTCCCAAACGGATGGAGCAAAAAAGCAGAAATTTTCAGGGAAAATCCATGTTGATCCGACAACGCCCCGTTTCTTTAGCCAGCTCTCTCACTTAATTTAAAGTGCCCTTTAAGGGTTGTCAAAGTTTTGTAAAATCCCTAAAAACCTACAAAAAAGTCAAGGCGGTCTAAATTTGGACTTTTTTTTGAAGAACTTTCCATGAGAAATCGAATGAGCCCCTCCCCAGGTCCGTAGCTCAAACCATTCCCGATGTGTGGCCCGATTTATGGTGCCAACATTTGCAACCACATTCACTACATCACTAGGTTACTGCGATCAAAACAAACACAAGAGTTTTTTTTTTTTTTTTTTGTTTTTAGTACATAACCTAGTGATGTAGTGAATGTGGATACCGAAGTGAACTCCTAAAAGGGTTTATAGCCGATACACGGGTTGAAGCATTCTGATATGCATCTTACGAAATTTAAAATTTTCAAATAGAATATTTTTCCATTGTAATCGCTCTTGAAAAAAACACTGCAAATTCTTTCACTGGGGTTTATTATTAAATGATTCATGATTTGAATTTCTACTAAGCTTTGGAGTGTGCGTGTTTCACAGGTGATACAGCGATTATCGAATTTCAGGAGACACAAAACAAAAGCTTTGATAGTCTCAAAAGTTCATTAATCATTACTATGAAAGTAATGAAAAGTTTCCAGCTGTACTTTCGTCTGGTTTGGATGGGGGGGGGGGAGGGATGAAGTCCCCAAAACAGTACATTTCGGATGATTAGACCCTGAGGAAATGATGATGGATTTCTCGTTTCTCCAGAGGGAAAAAGACAGGCACGAAACAAAGTTGTTAAGAATGTCTCCAAAAGCCAAACTGCGAGTGGAAATTTTGATTTTGGTGAAAAAAATCTCAAAAGTGAATTCATCTCTCGAAAGTGAATGCAAAGCTGCCACCTACAGTAGACTCGAAAGCAATACTCCTGCTTCACCTCCCACAGCTCCTAACCCATTAGGCTTACCAAAAAAATGTATAAGACCATTCTGGTAGTAGTAGTTGTAAAGATTTGTAACAAAAACTATAGCCTACTGTTTTTGGACCCCCCTAAGGCGAGCCATAGTACATGGATTGCCTTAGAAACGTTCAAAGTTTCTGTTATGTTGTCTTGACTACTGGAATAGCTGTCGACAGTCCAGACCATTAAAAACCGGCTAATAGAAAACAAGTTATCTGAAGATAATGGTTAGGAAATTTAAACATATCAGCCTTTTGGACACGTAACATTTTATTAAACACTACCGTAGATGGTGGCAATCCCATATACTACCACTTCATGTTTATATTTAAGCAGCAAATATTCAAACATCGATTACTCTCGAACCACCTGATATGGGCGAAAACTAGAGTTTGTCAACAACTAACTATTTATTTAACAATCCCCTGCATCGAGCCCAGAGACTACTTAATAGTATCTCAAATCAAGATTTTGACCTTTTTTCTGATTCTATATTTACTTTAAAGTTGGCACTTCGTAAAAGTTAATTTTCCTTTTTCGTAATTTTTACTGTAATCTATTTTTCCGAGACTACCAGGTTTTGTTTTCACTTTCGGAATGTGAAAATTTTTCTCCAAAATCCAAAATTTTTTTTTTTTCTCTATTTTTTATCTATTTTCCATGAATTATTGTTTTTACCTTTCACTTCTTTGGAAAAATGTCTTTCTTTTTTTCTACTTTTCTTGTGTCTGGAAATAATTGTTATATAATTTCTTGTAATTGGGCCTTAGCCCGTGTAAATGCAATAAAACAAATGTATGTACGTCTCATTTTTGAGCTCTGGGCAGCAAACAAACGGATTTTCCGATTTTTCGGACACTACTTATCATGAAAAGAAGATTTTGAGAGGGAATCAAATTTGCTTTTTGGGTCGCATTCACGACTTGACACACAACCGTACAAACGTTCATTACAGAAACAATTAAACCAAAACCAAGTTATGAAACAGTTGTGATTTAGCGTCATTTCAAGGAAACCTTACTTGTTAACGTGTAGACCTACAACTATCGAAATCCATCCGAGCATCGCGAACATGTTAGCACCCTCAGAGTCACACTCAACCTACATTCACGCTCTTCGAACAAATCCATTACCTCCTACACGACAAAATCATGCTATAACAGTTGAAAATAGGCTATATAGCCACCATTCTATCAGAATATACTGTCAACAGTGAAGCAATTATACTTCTACCAACAAGCGGATTACCCAGTTCCTGTAGTTATATGAAATTACGGTTTTTCATGATCTAAGTAAACGGCAACTGAGTTCAACAATGCAATCAAAACCTATTGCAAGTACTTATATTAGAATGTTTTGTAGCATAAAACAGCAACAAACTGACATGGTACTTGCCCGTCCCAGTTTGGCATGATTTTACGTACTTAATAATCGTAATAATCCACTATATCAGGTGAAACGTCATCATTGTTCGTAGAAATGAAACTGGGTGATCCGCTTGTTGGTAGAAGTATTATTACCTCCTACACGAGAACATCATGCTGTAACAGTTGAAAAAAGGCTATGATAGCCACTATTCATTACAGAAATGTACTGTCAACAGTGAAGCAATAATACTTCTAAGAACAAGAGGATAACCCAGTTTCATTTCTAGGAAAAATGATGACGTTTTGAGCAGATATAGTGGATTATTACGGTGATACTAACACCAATACGATTTGAAATCTAGAAGACGGGCCTGTCAAACATTTTTACACATTTGTGCTCAGTATGTGGGCAAAACGTAGGCGCTTCAAACTAGATTTCTATTGTCCTCTTATCAGTAAACCGGGTCATCGTCAGGTTAGGATGCCTTTATTTGCTGCGATCAAGACATGCACATCAAATTTGTAGTTGTATGAAGTTAAAGTTTTTCATGACCTTAGTAGACGGCAACTGAGTTCAACAATGCAATCAAAACCTATTGCAAGTACTTGGATTGAACTGTTTTGTAACATAAAACAGCAACAAACTGACACGGTACTTTCCCGTCCCAGTTTGGTATGATTTTACGTACTTGTGCAAGGTTTTGAAGTTAATAAACTATTTATAAGTATTTCAAGATAATATGATTACCTTTGCTTGCAGAAATCAAGAAGTAAGAGCTTTCCGTGATATCGCTAAAAGCCAAATGTACGACAGGGCGAGTATGTCCACTACATGTGAGAGGTGTTTGTCGCAAGTTGGCCATTTTTTTGTCGACTCGAGTTCTTCGAACAAAACAAATTGATGGGTAAACGAACGCGGTTGATACAGAATACGATTGATCGGCGGTTGCGAATGAAGGGTCGTAGTATAAAAATAAATAAACAAAAACCGGGAGGGAATGGGAAGGTAAGATGAACTACTGTCCACTGAGCAAACCGTCTCGCCGAAGTTCCCGAACTTGCGCACCACCTTCACTCCACGAGAATTCACAGCCAACTGGATTTTCTCCGAAGGGACGATCAGATCGGCGGGGTGGACACGCCAAGGTTTCAACTTCTCAGGTTGTCTCGACGGGTTTGAAGACCACGAATGGATGGAAGGAACAACCTTGCTGAATGTTGTGAAATAGGGCGAAAATTTTCCTTGACAAAAAATGAGAAAATGTTTTTGAGATCTTGAAGTTGAGCTAGCTTGAAAATTTTTATTTGATAAGTTCCACCCGTGGAAACCAGTCTGAAACGGTTCAAAAATAATATGCGTAGTTGCTTTTTTTTCGAAATTTGAACTACCTACCCCGACCCACTTTTCATTGAAGTTACCTACCTACTCACCCAAATTACTAATGCACTACACATTTACTTGTGGGACCAGGATATTCACATTCTTTTTAGGTATTAATTCATAGAATTATCAAAAATAATTCAGCCGAAAAATATGATCGTAGAACGTTAAATCCAATTAAAACTGAAGCACAATCCAACGAGCATTGGCTAGACTAGAGCGCCCCTAGCGGCGTTTTGTGAAAACCTACTTGTTTTTATATGGGTCATTCTCCCATTATCGACGAAATTAAGTCCCCTGTTGATTTTGGTATTAGTTTGTTATTTTGAGAATGAATTTTTTTCTCATTTGAAAATACACGTCCTTTCGTTGGTTTCCCGTCATTTTCCATGAAAGTATTCCCCCATTTTCATCACGAAAATTCAATTCGAACTGCCCAAAAGTTAGTCCCTCGCTTGTCCCACGACAAGAATTTCTTATTTTGAGTGGTGAGTAATACGCGTATAATAGTGATTTGTTGCATTTTTTTTAACCATGGATTTTCCAAGGTCTTCAAGTAACGCTTCTGACGGTAAGCAGCCTCTCTAGTTGTTTACCGAACAATCAGTAACATTGAACACCTGTGTCCCTAGGTTTTCAAGTGAATCCCTCACTCCTTTTTGAAAAGGGCGCCTCCACTTTTCGAATAGCAGAAGTAACAAGTTTTCACGGTTGCCTACATTGCTCAGGTTGCCGCCAAACTCTACCTTTTCCAGGGCAACCTCTTCAATGTTTAGGTTATTTGTGAAATTGTTTGTGCGATAGTCGTTTCTGTTGTATTAATTTGGATGGGAAAAGTATTAATTTGACTGGGAAAAGTATTAATTTGGTTGGGAAAAGTATTAATTTGACTGGGAAAAGTATTATTTTGATTGGGAAAAGTATTAATTTGACTGGGAAAAGCTATATCAAAGCTACGAAGACTCCATCTGTGAATAAAGACGATTTGACAACCAAAAAGGTGAAAGGCTATTGATTCATTTTCAACGCTCCATACCAGCAAAACATACCGTTGGTGACAGGGATTTACTGACTGATCATTCAGTCTAATGACATTCATAGATACGAGTACTACATTTATGACCGTGTCATTAGCAAATAAGAGTAGGTATTCATCTGAGTATTGTGTTTCAATGTGGGAAATACATATCAAATCGCACAAATATCATTAGCAGCAATAAATCGGCATACTAACGTGGAAATTGTGATGGATATGGTTAGTTGGCCCCTTCCCGATATTAGATTCCGAGGACGTTACTCTGTTTCATCCTCTGAAATATCAATGCATCCACCTCCTCGGAAGGGGCAACTATACCATTAAATCACTCTCAGTGATGCCCCTCTAAGTACCAACTAACCATATCCATCACAAAATATCACAGGAAAAAGTACAGGTTTTTAGAAAATGGTGTGTAAGATTACAGTTATGAAGGCTGGTATTACAGTATATTGGAAAATTCAATGGATGCAAAATTTGGCTCAACACAAATTATATTTGTAATCAAAATTAAACTGTAAATGAGAGTGCATTATACACAAAAAATGTACATTTATTTCTACTTTAAATAAGCCACAAATCAGGAAGGCAGAGATCTCTCAACTTGAACAGTGCTCGAAGGGCTGTTCAGGTCGCCTGTGATAACGATTTCGTTGATTCTCAGCATTGTGTAGTGAGCTCTGTAAACTGATGAATGAAGAATCGGATTAAGAAAATGAAGTGTAACATCGATAAATGCAAAGGACGAGGATTAGTTAACCAAGATGCAAGTGTTCTTTGTAACAGTATATCTTTCGAGCTTGTTTCTTGGGATTTTGAGTGAGAAAACCACCCTAGGGAACTTGGTAAATGAACGTAACATTCATAGAACACAGTTAAGTTAGCAATTAATTTGAGGAAATAAACTTCTTGTGAAGAATGAATATGGTAAAGTGGAAAATGAGCACGCAGGGCTGCCAGAGATGATCCTGCGTGGGTTGGCCAGTCAGTAAGAGCCGTTTGGTGGAAGGTATTGGAATTACAGGTATAGCTCCCTGGTGGGTCCTTCGGCTCCCTGGGGGGTCCCTTGGAGGGTCTTTTAAAGAATAAAATATTTATAATTGAGCTATCGGAGTCTTTCAAGGAAATTCTACATGTCATAAGCCCTCAAGGTCATCAAAAACCCCACGCGAAATAAGGCCTTAACAATTCTCAACTATCTTTCAACTGCAGAGGTGATACTTTCACGTTTTGGGTTGCTTTTCGAGCTTTTCAGAATGGGGGGTATCAAAAACGTGAGGAATATCTATTTTCCCCGTTTCATTAACTGAGGCACTAGTTATGTATACAAAATTGACACACTAATTTAAACCTCGTTCAATAAACCTTGATGATCTTCAAATAGGCAACCTTTTTTCAATTGCGACTCAAAGACATTCTGGGCTTCTAATATATCACGATTATGCAACAACCAGGTATACTTCAAATATATGTATAAATTTACTGCTTTGAATGATTCTCATCGTTTTTTCTAATAGAAACCGGGAGCCTCAAAAATAGAAATTGGTTGGAAATTTGGGTCCAAGCAACATCTCCCTACAAAATTGCTATTGTTTCGAATGTAAGTAACATCGAGCGAACAGCGAAATTTCATTCTAATCATCTGAAGAACTTCGGAATAATTCGTGGAATTAAACCCCCCCCCCCCGGTGAAGGGGAGAGGGCCCCAGCGGGGCGGAGCGTCTCCCAGGGCAACCGGCATGCTCCCCTCCTCGGGGTCTTGGAATATAGCATTTTTTTGGCTTTGCGTATTGATTTTATACTCTCTCATTGTGTTATTCACCTATTTCTTTTTAACCTGCATAGCAGGGCCTTCAAACTAGTCATTATAAATCATTGGGCTCCGAGATCACAAAACTACCCCAGTGTGTTTAATGTATATTGGCGCTGTAGTTGGTTCTTCAAAATCAGGGTTGACCTATTGGCCTGTAAATATAGACTGTACGAGTCAAACAATCAAACTTGCAACTTGTGTAGTAGAGGCGAACTAGAGCAAATACTTTTCATTCTATTGGCGGATTCGCATGGATTTTCTATTATGAATTCTACCCAACCGTTCTAGAATATGGCTATAATAAAATCACTGGAGGAGACATCGCCGAGAAACGAAAAGTGCACTTTGACTTGTGAGGTTCTGACAGCAAGCCTCTCCAACTTCACCGACCTCACACTTGCAGTGAATATCTCACTGGGAGTGCTAGCATGTTCAACTTCCAAGATCAATTGACTGCAATATTACTTCATATGACGGAAACAATAATTCATAATTTGTTTCGTGAATTAAATTAATGCCTCATCGGGATTAATCACGGCGAAACAATAAGTGTATCAACATAAAATAAACTTTACTATAATTATCGCAATATATATTCATATTTTTTTGTTCTACTGATTCTTAATGAAGTTTATGTTCAGTTAATGTTGAATTTAAAACGAACTCAAAGTGACCACAATCATCTCACCTCACTTAGTATAATACTAGATTTTTCATTATTTTTAAAATAGAGGCATGTTTTAATTCATTCATATCCCGTTCACATACAACTGGCACAAATCTAGTACCCACACGATATCTACCACCAAAATGAATTAAGTCATTGTCATAATACAAATATATATGATCTTACACTTAATTTCTAACCACTTACAATTGAGCCTCTGGTACTGCTTTCGTTTCTTTTTGTAAAATATGGGTTTGGTGTGTGACAGTTCTTTCTCAATGACGGTGGCACGAACAGTTACAGTTCCATGGGGGAGGATGGGCCGACCAATTAGGGTGAAATCCGTGCCTCCAACCAGCATCACCTACCACAGAAAGAGAAAATTGAATGCAAATGAATTCTCTGAGCAGATAATCAAAGAAGGATTAGACACACTTGACACGTAGACATGTTTGTATGTGTTCTCATATATCAATTTTATTACCTCAGTTATTAATCTGAAGCGGGATCGTCTATGATTAATAGACATTCAAAAATTGAATATGGAGACAATGTTTAATCTCGAAAAATTAAAATAGCATTCATCTACATCCAAATTTTAGCCTATCAATATCAAAATTCATATCTAACAGAGGATACACTGAAATTATGATGAATTCCATCTAAGGGTATGTAGGACCCCACTTTACTATCGTATTTACTCTTATTCTACGAAAAATGAATTACGAATGAAACAAAGAAACACCACCTTTTCCAAATTGATTTGTTCGCCGTTTGTAGGAGGCCAATAACCTTCGATAATTATGATATCTTCCGCAGTGATTTTAAACTGCTTGCCAGCAATGTGTACCACAGCGAATAATCTCCCTTCTGCTCCACGGGCAACGAGGTCGTTGACTTTTTGAATCGTATCTGTGAAGATAATGCACAAAATATATACTTGGGTATATTGTAAGTTTTCGATATCCAATTAAACAAAAGTGTACCAACCATTCACCATACCTATTCGAATAGCGACTTTTAATCATACTAACAGTGGACGAAATTATTCTTTTCGAGCTAATTACTTTTATAGGATAGTCTTTTTCTATTCTTTTTCAATTCCACTCACGTCAGGGAAGTGCTGAAATTGCAAGTGCATGATGATATTCTACGTTAGATTCTAGCTTGCTGCTGCAAAAACTGGAAATTCCTTATGCTTTCAGCACAGCAAATTTGCAGGACTAAGCACCTATTACAATACTTTTAACCTAGCTGGTACTCCAAAGACATATCCAGGGTACATCCAACACTGCTGTCATTAAATCATCTATCGGTATCCAAGTTCAATGTAACTACAATTCATAGAATCAAAGGCCAGAGTGTAAATCCATACTGAATACGCATCGTTGTTTAAAAATCTGGAACAGTCTGAAGTACATCAGGGGGTTTCCACAACGCCGATACACAAAATGTGGTTGATTTTAACCAGGATGCAGTATGAATCTTCGCCACAGCATATCAACTGTCAACTTGCCCTGACTCAATCCATCAGTATTTCAAACATAACAGATTTAGTGTTACAGCACATTGGACCCAGCTGGGATTCCAAAGGCTCAACAAGACTGCCATTAAACCAGGATGTATGCTATTCTAAGGACGTGTGTGGACTAAGGGACTCTCCAAGATGGTTACAAAACAGCTCGGGAGCTTATTGATCAGTCAAAGTTTCCCTAGAACCTAAAACCAACTTTGTGCAAAACTGGGTGTACAGCACATTGCTCGAATCCAAAGGATTTGGATAGAATGAGAGCCTCACTATAAAGCTAGGAGCAGATGAGGATATTTAATTTCTTTAACTTTGCTTCGCCCCATCAAAAACAATGAGGATTTGTATTACATTAGTAACATATAAAACCACTCACAAGGCACTAGAAATATTAGTCATCTATTGAGATCTTGAACAGAGCAGTGATATAGAACGCAATTTTGTTTAGAGCGGGTTATCCGCAATGAAGGCAACGTTCTTCAGTAAGTATTATATACTAAATATACCATCTACTTAATGAATCGTTGATGATGAAAAAAACCAAGACTCCATGAAAACCAAAAAATCAATCATATTTGCTCATTCAACTTCGGAAACGAATCCTGATACTTACTGGTAGTAGCGAGTCGGATATCGCTATCTGACGGCATTATTTCTTGTTTTACAGCTACGTGAGACGTGCTGGAACATTTTTGCAGAACACTTGGCAAACCTAGAACAAACATCTTCTATTGAAACATAAAGAAAAGGCAGATATTTTCTGAGCAGAATTCGTGCTGACTGAACCCCTTTGTTGGTCACTAAATACCTGTGAATAAATCATCAAGGAACAAATTCATTCTGTTGATTGAAATGTGTAGGTATAGGTAGGTATATCATAATTATTGATTCTGAATATGCGATAATCCAAAGTAAACAATGAATAATGACATGATTTACTAATTCTATTATTATTTTCAATTCCCAAATTAATCATATGTAAGTATCGTTCCTGTGGTCAAATTCAAATTCCTTTTCGTCTATGAAATGCGATCATGTAGGTATAGCTGATTAAAGCCTCGTTTAGTCAAAAGCTTTAGTATTCACATCAAAGATATTCATAATTTTAAAATATAAATTTGATCGTTGTTTAAAAGGATTTCGATAACTCACATGTTTTGAAGGTGTTTGGGAGGATGGCTCGGGAATTCAAAACGTTTCGGACAATACTGGAAAACATATTGAGACGTTAAACTCGGAAACCGGTGCGAATAGGTCTCACTGCATACTGTACATATTGATATACTGTAATAAAATATAAAATCTAATAGAAAATCGGTGGAATCCTCAAAAAACTAACAACGTTTTCAAAAATAATGAAAATTTAAGTTTCACGTTACTTTTATTTTGAGGGGATGGAACGGCTGGGGTTACAGTGTCACGAAGAAGAAATGAACCATTTATGGATGTTATAAACTTAGTAGAGTGGATTCACAATAACCAAGGAAGTTTCATACTTTCGCCGCTATTTTATTTTATTCCATTCATAATTTTGTTTTTAGATTTTTTATTGATTCTTCTTCAAGTTATGGAGTTTCAAAATTAAGAATGAATGGCGAAAATTGGTTTTGATTATGTTGAGTGGAGTTTTGGTGTTGGCTGCACTGGGAACAGATGTTCTACATGACGTAATCTCTCCCCTCTCCATTCATTTCATTGATGCCAAGATCGTACAGCGCAGACCGTGACCGTGTGTGTTCCGAGTGAACAATGAACATTATTAATTTCATCATGGTTTCAAATCGTTCGTCGCGTCGTTGTTAAATCCTACCAGTTTAACTTCCTTAGTTGTTACATGTGTTGAGTTGACAGTTCGGGCGCCCCGCGAGGAAAAAATGGATCTTGACTCCGGGAAGTCGAGATTCGCGGATTATTTTGTCATCTGCGGGCTGGACCTCACCTCTGGTTTGGAGCCTGACCTCTTCGCAGGTAAGCAATCAAATCCCATTTGACCATACCCAATATATTTCTTCTAGCTATAATCTCATCTTGCGACAGCCATCTAGTTTTCCTACGAATCGCATCGCAAGGCTGGTTTTGTTGACGGAAACTCCGTGGATTGTAACGATTACGTGATGTTGGTAATTGCGAAAAAAGTGAAAGTTCATTATACAGATCACCTTCATGGGAACGATTCACGCATTTGCGTCGTTCACTGGGACGTTTTCTGCCCTTATTTCCTCAATTTCCCTTTTAGATTTTATCGATGTTCACAACAACGGACGGAATATTCACAAGATCTTCCGAGCCTCGAGGAGGAAACGTACATTTACGCTGATTCGATACGACTCCTTATCTTTTTTCGTGTGTTTGTAAACATTCTGCTCCTCTCTTCTTCCTAAATCGCGACTAAGATTTGATTGTACATCGACTACTGTTGTAAATGATCATGAATTCCACGCTCTTCAGTATAATAGATTTGGAAAGGTTTATTTATCTACACATTGAAGTTGCATAATATAAATTATGCGGATTTATTGTGAAATTCGAACTTGGGTCAAGTACATGTGTCAAGGACTCTCTTCCTTAATTGTGTCCACCTAGTTAAGTGCTCAGTTTTGACTTTAAACCGTGCACAACATCTGCACCTAGCAGATTATATCGTTGCTTAAGCATTCAGGTCTGTTTCTTCACTTCGGGATCTGGGGTTACTTCTTAACTCAAGGCTCACCCAGTCTGACCATGTGTCTGGCATTTCCATCCTGTCAATGCCAGTATTGGGATTTACCACGATTAATACGTGTAACTTTGATTAAATCCCTGCTATCATGTAGCATTTTTCAAATCACTCACTCTTACCAATCTTGGAGTAGATATGCCTCAGTCGTTTGGACCCCTCACTATAGATGCCTTGTAGACAGCTGGAGAGAGTCCACCGCAAATTTCTGCTGTACATAGCCTATAAATTGATAGGATTCATAGGATGTAGTCAATATTGAGTTCTTGGATGAAAAATGTTGCGCACAGTGCCCCGAGATCAGGCGATGTTTAGCCGACTTGAAAACGTTCCATCGACAGATCCTGGGCATAGTTGATTCTCTATCGCTCCTGTTCAAAATGAATTACATAGTCTCCCGTCTAATGGATACCGTTTTCTCCTACTAATTATTTCTTCTTCGGTTCATGAATCATACAACTGAGAAGATTCCGGACTCGGACATTTTATCTGAATCACCTGAAGTTGTACGGAGTAGGCTCTTGAACACAGTTGAAAACTTTTTCCGTGATTAATTAAATATTTTTTCCAACATCTTGTTATAATTTTATACGGATATTTTACTTAAAACTCTTTCTGGTTTGTTATTTTCAAGGATTAACCTTTTTAATCGAAAAGGTGGAAAAATAGTTTAACCTCCCTCCCCATCATGTTGTTGGTTTTCGTCAAAACAATGTAGATTTAAAAACGCTGCAAATTCTTTCACTAGGGTTTATTATTCAATCGGCTTGCGCTCATGATTTGAATTTCTACTAAGCTTTGGAGTGTGCGTGTTTCACAGGATAGGACGATTATTGAATTTCAGGAGATATACATGGAGCACGTGAATCTGTTCTCGACCAAAATACCTATTTGGATTGATCAGTTGATCATATTTGTGTGCCTCCTGAAATTCAATAATCGCCCTATCCTGTGAAACACGCAGACTCCAAAGCTTAGTAGAAATTCAAATCATGAATGCAAGCCGATTGAATAATAAAGCCCAGTGAAAGAATTGGCAGCGTTTTTTTATTGAACCTCAATACCCCCCACAATAAAAACATCTATAATTTATCAAGTCCTTTGGCACTCGTATTGCGTTAAAACTTCCCCAAATCCAAATTTAAACGATGTAGCCAAAGGTAGACAGATGTAGAGGCACACAAATATCATCAACTGATCAATCCAAATAGGTGTTTTGGATGAGAACCGATTTACGTCGTCTATGCATATCTCCTGAAATTCAATAATCGCCCTATCACCTGTAAAACACGCACACTCCGAAGCTTAGTACAGATTCAAATCACGAACGCAAGCCAATTGAATAATAAACCCCAGTGAAAGAATACTTATTTAGCCCAGTAATAATTATCAGCGTTTCATGCATATCAGAATGCTTCAACCCGTTTATCGGCTACTAACTACACTACAAGTACTCACATCGGCTATCACTCCAGTATCCACATTCACTACAACTCGACGCTATCGGCCGGACATCACTAGGTTACAAACAAACAATAATAAACGAAAAAACGCAAATGTTGGCACCATAAATCGGGCCATACATCGGGAATGGTTTGACCTACGGACGTGGGGAAGGGCTCATTCGATTCCTAATGGTATGTTCTTCAAATAGGAAAATATTTAGGCCGATTCGACTAGTTTTGAGGTTTTCAGGGATTTTACAAAACTTTTACAGCCCTTAAAGGGCACTTTAAATTGAGTGAGGGAGCTGGCTCAAGAATTGGGGCGTCGTCGGACCAAGATGGATTTTTCCTGAAAATTTCAGATTTTTTGCTCCAGCCGTTTCGGAGATATCGTGCGTACGGCGTACAACATTTTTTATTGCAGATTCGGATTCTACACCCTTTGAAACGTAAACCATGAAATTTTCAGGGGGGTTAGAATTTTTTTTTCCAGAGCGATTACAATGGTTTATTATTGAATAATAAACCAAAAGTCGAAAAAATCCTTCCGACTGCCGTCCGAAGTTCTGAACCGAAACAACTGAACCGAAATTAAAGGAATTTGGCTCAAAAATCCTACACATCGGTCCGGTATCTCGGCGTGTTGATCGATCAACCTTGATCTCCAACTCTTGATGCAGGGCTGTCGTTTCTTCGTTTGATTCAGATAAAAATGAGTTTCTTGAATGGAATGAGACCACTCAGGTTGCTATACGATCATCTGTTCAAGCACCTTTTGAAAAATCGGTCAGGTAAGCGATCGGGTGCAGAGCCTTAAAATTCTTTAAAGGGTGGCTGGCGGCATACAAATAACACTGTTGATGCTGTACGACTATACTATCCATAACACCATCTCCTAAACTTCAATTCAGTTGAAAAACAACAGGCGCAATCATTCTTTCGGTCTGTATTTTTAATTTATCTCGTTGAATTTCCATTAGAGTTCTTCATGTTTCCAGTTGCTTTGATAAGTATTGCCTCTGGTCTCTTGAGGTGAGAGGGTCTTTTCTTCGTTTGAATCAGATAAAAATGAGTTCCGTGAATGGAATAAGTGCACTCGGGTTTCTGTACGATTATCCGTTCGTTCACCATTTGAAAAACGCTGCAAATTATTTCACTGGGGTTTATTATTCAATGTCATTCATTTGGCTTGCATTTATAATTTTAATTTCTACTAAGCTTTGGAGTATGCGTGTTTTACAGGTGATAGAGCGATTATTGAATTTCAGGAGGCACACAAATATGGTCAACTGATCAATCCAAATAGGTATTTTGGTTGAGAACCGATTTACGTGCTCTATGCATATCTCCTGAAATTCAATAATCGCTCTATCACCTGTGAAACACGCACACTCCAAAGCTTAGTAGAAATTCAAATCATGAACGCAAGCCAATTGAATAATAAACCCCAGTGAAAGAATTTGCAGCGGTTTTTTATTTTTATTTTCTTAATGGTTATCAGAATGCTTCAACCCGTGTATCGGCTACAAAGCCTTTAGGAGTTCACTCCAGTATCCACGTTCACTACATCACTAGGTTACTGCAATCAAAACAAAAACAATAATAAACCAAAATAACGCAAATGTTGGCACCATAAATCGGGCCGCATATCGTTAATGGTTTGAGCTACAGACCTGGGGAGAGGCTCATTCGATTCCTCATGGAAAGTTCTTCAGAAAGGGTCCAAATTTAGGCCGCCTTGAATTTTTTTTTTGAGGTTCTTAGGGATTTTACAAACAACCCTTTGACACAACCCTTAAAGGGCACTTTAAATTAAGTGAGAGAGCTGGCTAAAGAATTGGGGCGTCGTCGGACCAACATGGATTTTTCCTGAAAATTTCAGATCTTTTGCTCAAGCCGTTTGGGAAAAATCTGCGTACGGCGGACGGACGGAAAAATTTTTATTGCAGATTTGGATTCTACACCCTTTGAAACGTAAACCATGAAAATTTTCAGAACAATGGTTGATTAGAATTTTTTTTTCGAATGAGAGCACTCGGGTTGCTGATCATCAATATTTGAAAAAAATCAGTCAGGTAGACGATCAGGTTCTCTAACGGGTGTCTGGTGAGATGCGTGGCTGGCGATAGAACAAATAGCACGGTTGATACCATACGATTATACTATCCATTACATCATCTCCTAATCTTCAATTCTGTTGAGATGAACAAACGCCTGTATTTTTACTCTATCTCGTTAAATTTCGGGTGGGTTTCTACTTGTATTTCCGAGTGTACTTAGAAAGCATTGGAACTGAATTTACAGTCAGTTTTGGTAGTCTGGTGATCCGCGTTGGAGGGTTGTCTAATACAAAAATAATCAAATCGTAATGTCATGATTTTCAATAATCGAGTTTTTGAATTGGCTTTACTTGCTGATGTTTCGTTGTTCATTTTCCCCTACTCCTCATATATTTTATTAATTACATATCAACGTTGCATTGGGCTTTGCTCGAACCACACCTAAATGAATAAAAAACATTTCATTTTTACCGTTGTACATATCAGTGCGAAGGTACTTTCGTCACCTTGGAAACAGTCATAAGTAGGATCCTCATATCAAAAGCTCGAGGTCTGCGAGGTTCTCAAGATTTTAGATAACACAGGAAGAACGCTAATTGGTCAGATGGCTGTTGTAGATTAGTGCGTTGCAGCGCAGAAAAGTCTCGCTAGCTTCCACATATTAGAAAACCTGGAGGAAATTAGGCAAGCATATTGGTAATGTGGGAAAGTTGAAGTGAAATTCATTAGCGACGAATTTGTCGCGTATTGGCAGGTCGGTCGCCACGCCATGAATTCTCACCGCTGAACATCCGTAGAATGAACAACTACTCGTCCTTTAGTTGAAAACAATCTCAGATAAAACGAAACAATACGAGGTCAATGAACTGCGAGAAAATGGATCTGTGTCGGAATTGACTTAGAGAGAAAATCACGTCCTCATCCTCGATCCAACGATTCGAATGATGGCCCAACAGAAAACCAACTCCCCATGGTACACAAAATATTGGGGTGGAGTTTATTGAGATAAGGGTTATATTCTTCTCAGAAAGTTCCAGAACGGTTCTGTAAAAATGCTATAAAATTTTAATAACAAATCAGATGCTATAAATATGTTTTACTTCGTTTCTACGATTTCTGCTTACACCAATGAGTTGCTACAGAACAATATCTTAGTCATTGTTTATGGTAAACAAATCTTTCGCCACACTGGAAAGCTCTCAAATTTACTACCCACGGGCATATCTCTCGTTTGACTGTAGCTCTAAAGAAAGCTGAGTTATGCGCGTGAAGTTATTATTATAATAATTATTACATAACAATTATTGTTCTCTTACATTCGATCCAGATTGGCACATAAAACATCGACATGATCGTGAGTGACGTCTGTCACTTGAAATATGAATTTAGAATCCAAGAGATATAGTGTCATTCATACATCTATGATTTTGGTTTATTATTCAATAATAAACCATTGTAATCGCTCTTGAAAAAAAAATTCTAACCCCCCTGAAAATTTCATGGTTCTGCAAATCCAAATCTGCAATAACAATTTTTCCGTCCGTCCGCCGTACGCACGATTTCTCCCAAACGGCTGAAGCAAAAAAGCTGAAATTTTCAGGAAAAATCCATGTTGGTCCGACGACGCCCCAATTCTTGAGCCAGCTCTCTCACTAAATTTTAAGTGCCCTTTAAGGGCTGTCAAAGTTTTGTAAATCCCTAAAAACCTCAAAAAAAGTCAAGGCGGCCTAAATTTGAGCTCTTTTAGAAGAACTTTCCACGAGGAATCGAATGAGCCAGGTCCGTAGGTCAAAGAATTCCCGATGTATGTCCCGATTTATGGTGCCAACACTTGCGTTATTTTGGTTCATTTATTGTTTTTGTTTTGATATCAGTAACCTAGTGATGTAGTAATGTGGATAGTGGAGTGAACTCCTAAAAGGCTTTGTAGCCGATACACGGGTTGATGTATTCTGATGACCATAAAACGCTGCAAATTTTTTCACTGGGGTTTATTATTCAATTATCTTGCGTCCATGATTTGAATTTCTACTAAGCTTTGGAGTGTGCGTGTTTCACAAGTGATAGAGCGATTATTTAATTTCAGGAGGCACAGAAATATGACCAACTGAGCAATCCAAATAGGTATTTTGGTTGAGAATAGATTTACGTGCTCTATGCATATCTCCTGAAATTCAATAATCGCTCTATTACCTGTGAAACACGCACACTCCGAAGCTTAGTAGAAATTCCAATCATGAACGCAAGGCAATTGAATAATAAACCCCAGTAAAAGAATTTGTAGCGTTTTTCTGTATCATTGGTGAACATTTCGTTAGCGTTCCAGATAGTGATTGGATTTTGGACTAACGTAATAATTTTCTTTTTGTATTAAACAGCCCTTCTACGCAGATAGCACTACTATGTTTGTAGGTATTATAATTGCTTCGGAATTCTACGTATTCTCGTATTCCTTCAATAAAATACTCCGATTGAGAAAGCGGCCTTCCGTCTGGTTTAGAATTCCTCGGCCGTGTCCATGAGACCGGTTAGGCCCCTTTAGTCAATTCGCGTTTTGCAACTCCTTGAGAAGGACGTGGGTACTTCCATATTAGTTGATCACACTTGTATTCCGAGACGTAACTTTGATATTACGGCATTAAGGCGTTACTCTACATTCTTCTCGGTAACTATTGCTTCCGTGTCTACTAAGGTAGCGGCAGCATTGTTTTCACTTTCTGAATGTGAAAATTTTGTTGTCTCCAAAATCAAAAATTCCACTCGCATTTTGCGTTTTAGACCTTTCTGAACAATTTTGGTTCCGTGTCTGTCTGTGTGTCTGTCTGTCAGCAAATCCTTGTTACGGGCAAAATTACACGAAGTTATAGTCCGATTTTGAAGAAATTTTCAGGGATTGTGCGGGTTGGGGTGTAGATGGTCCCCTATAGGTTTCATGACCCCCGGATCAATAGTAGCTTCTGCGCGTGCGCAAACGTGTCGCGCATAACTCCGTTCTTGACCAATTTCGATGAAATTTTCAGGGATTGTTCGGTTTGATGTGTAGATGGTCCCCTATAAGTTTCATGACCCCCGGATCAATAGTAGTCTCTGCGCAAATGCAAACGAAATCCTTGTTACGCGCATAACTCCGGTAGTTCTTGACCAATTTCGATGAAATGTTCAGGGATTGTTCGGTTTGATGTGTAGATAGTCCCCTATGAGTTTCATGACCCCCGGATCAATAGTAGCCTCTGCGCATGCGCAAACGTGAAATCCTTGTTACGCAAGCATAACTCCGGGAGTTCTTGACCAATTTCGATGAAATTTTCAGGGTTTGTTCGGACTTATTAGGTATATTTTATAGTTTGTTCAATAGTTGAACATGCCTACCTTTATTTTCTCAAGTTATGCTCCTGCATAACAATAAATTTACCCTAATTCAATATTCACTTCGCCTAATTGAACGAAGTTCTTTAGTCAATAATAATTTTCAATGATCTATACAGTCATGTTATGGATACGAGGAAGCTATGTGCCACACCCACTTGGCAGGCGTTTTTTTACTTTCCAAACATTTAAAAGACCAACGGAAAGTTGAGTAAAAGTTACAGTTCCAGTACACGGTTTGAACCCAATCGCATTTGACAGATGTATGTAGGTTTGTGTGCATTCCGTCTGGCTGTCTCTGTTTAGCTTTGACTGTTTGTGTTGGCAATTTTATTGTTTTAGCGACTTTTCAAAACAAAGCCATTTTGATGTCTTCAACAATTCACAAAATGTGGGGTGGGGTTAAGGACTTCCTAGAAATCTATCTCACATCTTGAAAACCACAATCCTAGAATTCCATCCTAAACCCCGACACAATAAAGATGTCTTTTGACAATCACATTATTTTAGCGTAGAATACGCTTTAGCCATGGACTAACTAGCCGAAAAGTGTCATTCGGGAGTGGAACGAAAAAGGGTACGGTATCCAGGAACGAAAACAGTGACGCGAGACCAATAAACATAAGAATATTTACATCCATGTGTAGTAGTTGCGACAAACCCGTACGAAACCCGGGTATGGTATCCACGAACGAAAACGGTGACACGAGACCAATAAACATAAGGATATTTACATCCATGTGTAGTAGTTGGGACAAACCTGTTTGAAGCGAGTCATTTTATTCATGTAAATCGGAGTTTCAGTCGTTCGCGAATCGTCCTTCGGTTCGACAATGATCGTTCGATGATCATCGTTGAACGTTCAGCGTTCAATCGAGGCTAAAGCGTATTCTACGTTCCTATACTTGTGGCAGTAGTCTCTAAATAAAAGCAAAAGGGGGTCCTGGCGAGGCGCGGAGCGCCGAGTTTTGGTATTGAGAAGTTGAATGAAATGTTAAAAGAATTGTGACTTATCTTCCTCTCAGCTTATTCAACTACTACAAAAGGTTTTATAGAAGTACGTACCGTCCATGTTCAATTGACAGGCTTCGTCGATCGGAGACATTTTTCTCACTGACGGCACGATAATCAGCTCCACCTAAATACAAGAGGTTCGCACCTTTGTGTAGCAGACAATGCAAAGTTTGCCCAATAATTGTTGAAGACGAACTTTTCAGCGGCCAACAACCTCAACTCGTACAAATGCAAAGGATCGGCGGAATGCCAAACGTCAATCCGTCCGATTTGTTGTGTAAAAACGCTGCAAATTCTTTCACTGGGATCTATTCAATGATTCATGATTTGAATTTCTACTAAGCTTTGGAGTGTGCGTGTTTCACAGGTGATAGAGCGATCATTGAATTTCAGGAGATATGCATAGAGCACTTAAATCTGTTCTCAACCAAAATACCTATTTGAATTGATCAGTTGACCATATTTGTGTGCCTCCTGAAATTTAATAATCGCTCTATCACCTGTGAAACACGCACACTCCAAAGCTTAGTAGAAATTCAAATCATTAATCATTGAATGGTAAACCGCAGTGAAAGAATTTGCAGCGTTTTTTTCGAGAGCGATTACAATGGAAAAACATATTCTATTTGAAAATTTTAAATTTCGTAAGACGGAGCATGCATATCAGAATGCTTCAACCCGTGTATCGGCTATAAACCCTTTTAGGAGTTCACTCCAGTATCCACATTCACTACATCACTAGGTTACTGCGATCAAAAAAAGAAAAAAATCTCATAGCAATATATTGGGTGCCCGCGATCCTCCAGCCCTTGACATTAGAGGTTACTGGGAAACCAAATTTTGGTTCATTATTCAATAATAAACCATTGTAATCGCTCTTGATTAAAAAATTTTTTTTCTAACCCCCACTGAAAATTTCAAGGTTTACGTTTCAAAGGGTGTAGAATCCGAATCTGAAATAAAATTTTTCGTCCGTACGCCGTACGCACGATTTCAGAACGGCTGAAGCAAAAAAGCTGAAATTTTCAGGAAAAATCCATGTTGGTCCGGCGACGCCCCGATTCTTGAGCCAGCTCTCTCACTTAATTTAATGTGCCCTTTAAGGGTTGTCAAAGTTTTGTAAAATCCTTAAAAACCTCAAAAATGTCAAAGCGGCCTAAATTTGTACTCTTTTTGAAGAACACTCCGCGAGGAATCGAATGAGCCCTTCCCCAGGTCCGTAGGTCAAACCATTCTCGATCTATGGCCCGATTTATGGTGCCAACATTCGCGTTATTTTTGGTTTATTATTGTTTTTGTGTTGATATCAGTAACCTAGTGACTTAGTGATGTAGTAATGTGGGATACTGGAGTGAACTCCTAAAAGGCTTTGTAGCCGAAACACGGGTTGAAGGATTCTGATAACCATTTTAAAAAAAAAAATGATAAAAAAAACGCTGCAAATTCTTTCACTGGGGTTTATTATTCACTTGGCTTGCGTTCATGATTTGAATTTCTACTAAGCTTTGGAGCGTGCGTGTTTCACAGGTGAAAGAGCGATTATTGAATTTCAGGAGATATGCATAGAGCGCGTAAATCTGTTCCCAACCAATATACCTATTTGGATTGATCAGTTGATCATATTTGTGTGCCTTCTGAAATTTTTTTAAATTGATTATTTTTCGATTTTTGAGATTTACGTATCTTGAAACGTTAACCAACAATTTTTGACGGGGATTTCAAAATTTTTTCTCTCGGTCGATTATAAAGGTTCATTATTGAAAACAGTAAACGAAAAATTGATATTTATTCCGTTCTAATAGGTATTTCTA
Source organism: Creontiades dilutus (assembly GCA_031894815.1). Classification (NCBI taxonomy): domain Eukaryota; kingdom Metazoa; phylum Arthropoda; class Insecta; order Hemiptera; family Miridae; genus Creontiades; species Creontiades dilutus. The sequence goes on along the minus strand of JAVIWC010006621.1, from coordinate 3,157 downwards.
AATTAAATTAATTCTAGGTGGTATCATACGGACAGGTACTTCTAAAAATTATATGAAATCATTTCAATTTGATTGAAAAGATAGTAGCAATGGGGAGATTTATCAAGAATCTTCTTGGTTTGAACTCTCAAGTATTCTACAATCTTGGCCGAATATCAGATTAAGAATTAATTTCATAATTAACGGGCACGGCTCGTATTTAGATAAAATTAAACTGCCGAATGATAATTAATGGAGTAAAATAAAATAGTGACCTTTCCAGTTTCATTCATAGATGACTCAAGTTAAATAAACTGAATTTCAATAGTCGTAAAAGTTTGACAGCTCTCCCTACGTTTATCGTTTTGTTGCTAGCGTTCCCGCTTTAAACCCAAAAGTTGTGGATGGTTAACTACAGATTGTCTCATTCGATTCATTGAAGTGAAACCCAACAAACACCCATTCATTCCAACGTTTTCCTGATGCTGATTATTCAATAGTTTAAACTTTAAATTTCATCCCTTGGGTTGGATTGAAAATGATATCGAGGTTGTTAGTGTAGATACGACGTGAGAAAATTAGGTTTGATGGATTTTATGTTTATGCATACGAAGAGTGAAGTATTGATTGTAACGTAATTGATTGGATAACGTGTTGATTGTAACCAGTGGCGGTTGATGATAGGAACATGAGATGTGCAAAACAAGAAGATATAAAAATCCCTCTATTGAGGCTTTTGAAACAAGGTTTTTTTCGGTAGGCAGGTGAGGAAATCTTTAAGATCCTAAGGTGGAAATCGGATCTCGTAAGATACCTAGAAGGGATCGCCCTTCGGGTTATGTAGGATTCAAACCCACTAAAACCTCAACTTCCTTTCCCACGTTGGAACTCGGCCTGGAACTATTCAACACATTCAGGCCAAGTCCTTGGGATGTATTTATTCCTCTCGGTCCATCGGTAGCCTCCTCTGTCTCTCCCGTTCTCGGGCGATCTTTCTCTGCAGGATTCCTTCGACATAGACAACTACAGAGGTCCAATGCTCCTCTTTTTCAAGCATTTTGGCAACTATATTCTCCGGTGTAAACAACGCTTGCCATGCCCTATTTGAAACAACGTGGAATAGACCTTCCCACAGCTCTGGAATGCAGTTTGGAGAGGGTACTAGACCAATCAGATGTGCATGAGCATCTTCTCCAAAGTCTCATAATGTAGAAGAATACGAGGTAGTATTTCAGGGCATTTTCAGTTACTGCAACCCCAGAATCCCTGCTGCACATTCCTTTTCTGGAGTATGTACTTCCCAAGTCGCTAAGTAAGAAGTTACAAACAAAAAATTTTGATTCCAAGCGTACTTATCTGCCGTAACTTCTGCGGGAATTTGAAGGAGCCTCTGGAGTAAATGTACATGTTCTCTATTAAATCGGAACGAAAATAGTACATCATCCTCGCTCACGTCGTCCAGGGAAAATCTCCCATAGAGCAGGCTTAATCTTCGAGGTGCTTCCCTTACACTCTCCCGCTCCAAATACGTTCGAAAAATCAACAGCAACTCTTCAGTTGAAATCAATCCGTTAACATAATATTCAAAAAAGTCTTCCCCCCCTCCCCCGGCATTTTTTATTTAAAAAAAACACGAAAGAGATCCGAGTGATCTTGTAAAGCATCAAAAAGACTGCTCGTTTTCTTATAGTGACGTGAAAGCAAAACGTACGTGACTCTTAGATACGGATCAGAGATACCACTAGTTCAGCTGAGTTGTTGGTAACGCCACCATTTTTGCTAACCAGAGCTGTGCTCGCCCTAGATACCACCTAGATACCACTAGATACGATACCACGGTGTCCGAATCTCCTAGGAACTCTCTAATGACTGTTGGTACTTACAATCATTGTTTTGCGTTATTTGCAGGTGACAATCTACAGTCGACACCTCTTGAGCGACCGTACAAGTCCAAAGTACTGGGACATTACCCGGAAAGTGTCGCGTGGAATCCATTTGATAAAGATGCTGTCTGCATGGTAGGTAACTTGGATTTCATTTATTTTTAAAATGTTATTTACACTTTGTTGTAGTATACAGCTACAAGAATGGTATATATTCGATTAATCATATTCAAATAATTATGTTACAATTCTTTTAATTTAAGGGATGTGTAGATTTGCCTGCAATACTCGGGGGATACCGTTCTAGTTGGGGAGTTTCAGATTTATGCTCAGGTGTAGCAGTTTCAAGGATCGGGAAGGTGTAATTCCAAATCCATCAGACTCTCGGGGCGTTCAACATGCAGAGGGAGAAGGACTGATTGGGGGGGGGGGGGGGGGGGGCACTTGAATGGCAGTTTTCCAAGGAGTGACATTTAAAACGTATTGTCCGAAATGGCATTGCGAAATGCTTATGAAGGCAGTGTTAGCCGAAGTGGCCTAAAGTTCTACCTTCCAGGCAAGTTCTTTCAATTTGATTAGGAGTGAGTCTACCCATATTGGTTTGGTGGCAAACCTCGAGATCCGTGGGGAGTGGCATATAAAAACGATATTTCCCCATAATCGTGTTGTGAACGTAGATGCTGCTTCCTTTGACCATTCATGCCTTATCCCAGTACGCTGACAGCCAAGCATGCAAAGTATGACATAGTTGCAAAAGATCTAAGGGTCGTTTTAACTCCTCTAGTCTGTTCCTGTGATGGATTTCTGCGCACGGAATTTGTCTGGTTTCTATGTCAGCTAACGCTCGTGCTAGTTCTCAAATGGTAAATTCCCATCTAGAATGGGTTGTCATCTCCCGAAATGCTGACAGCCTAGCACATGGTGTATGACAATGCTGCAGAGTCCCTTTCTCTCCTTTAGTTTGTTCCTGCGATGTATTTCTTCGCAAGGAATTTGACAGTCTTCTCTGGCAGCTAACGTTTGTGTTAGCTCTCAAATGGCCTTTGGCCAACTAAAATGGATTGTAATCTCCTAGAATGTTGACAGCCATACACGAAGTACGGCAAGACCAAAAGTCTCGTTCACTCTTTAGTCTGATCATGCGATGGTTCTCTGCACAACGACTTTGCTTGTCTGCTACCCAGTAAATGTCCATGCCTGGGTCTTAAATGAACCACATAAGCAAGTTCTCCATCCGAACAGCGGTCATCAGATAACGAGGCTGAACTTCACATTTTTGGGCCTTGAGGACGGTG
>JAVIWC010006620.1:0-11414 GCA_031894815.1 Creontiades dilutus | reverse complement strand
CTGTTCTATGAGTCGCGTTATAGCCGACCGACTAGGTAATTTAAATCGTGGGACAGCCACTTTACAAAATTTCTGCATTCCTTGTTTTTCAACGATTGAAAAGGGCACATTGTCGGCATATCATAAAAATTAAGGCCTGTGTGATCTCAGTATGTTTTGATCCTCCTACCTCATAGCTCAGACGGCTCTCAAACATCTTCGGACCTAGCATTCGCATCCATACCTATTATTACATCAGCCCCTCTCAATGCCCTGAGAATGCAGTCCAATTGACGCAAATATGGGGCGATGTCCTCCGAATACTGACAATATATTGACACTACATATAAGGGGCGCGCGCCGCCGAGTTCAACGGAGGCCACCACAACGTGCCTGCTGCTCAGGTGACTGAGCACAACCACGCCACAGCGGTCATCCGCGACCACAATTGCAGCCATAGGCGGCCCCTCACCAGGTCCTCGGAATACCCGGAGTGGCCCAAGTCCCACCACAAGGTCATCCCTTGTGTATGGTTCCTGGACCAGTGCAATTTGCCAGCTCCTGCTGGCCCCTGACATACGTAGCTCGTCAGCTACCGCTTGGGCCCGGTCCATATTCAACTGGGCCACTCTCATAGCGGGACAGCCGCCCTTGCACTCCTTCTGAGTTCCCTGAGGTATGCAGGGCACGTGGCAGCGGTCACCTCATGGTCAGATTTGAGGTTAACTCTGGCACAATTCGCGCACCTGGGCGCCGCACCAGCGGATGGGCAGCTCTCAGTCCTATGACTTTGAGCACAGTGTCCACACACGTCCTCAGTAGCCCTGCACTTCTGGGACGTATGTCCGTATGCTTGACATTTATAGCAACGGGTGACGTCAATGTAGTCCTCCACACGACACCTCTCAAGCCCAATGTGGACCACACCAAGTGCTCGCAGCGCACTGCGAACCACCTTGGATACCCTAACAACCCAGATACAGTCATCGTAACTGCGGTTGCCCTTCATGAAGCTGGGTATGAAGCCAGCCTTAAAGTCCTCCATAGATACGGACTCACGAAGGGCAGGGGTCTGCCTCCATACAATCCTCGGCAGATCCTCTTTCGAAAAGGCCCTATCGACACGGTATACCTTCATCAGAAGTGGACGCTCAACTGACTTCAGTGGCTCCACCGTGTATCCCTTCTTGCCACATACCTCAGCGAACCTGGCAACCTTTTCGTCCCCTTGTACCTGGACCAGCAGTTTACCTCCTGTAATCCTGCTGCCTGCCAGCCCCAAGTCCAGCCCCGGTGAGGTAGCCAAATCCTTGTTTAGCAACCTCCTCGTGGAGGGGGGAGAGTAGGCAACCGCCTCCCCCTCCATGGGCTCCTCCCTGACCTTGGTCACCACAAGGCGCTTCACTTCAGGTTTCTTGGCCTTACTAGCCAAACCCTCCTTCAAGGCCTGGGCATAGACCTTCTTTGGAGCCACTCTTTTATTTTCCTCAACCCTTGGCTCCTCCACCTTCGATTTAGGGTGGACAGGTCTGGCTGTCCTCCCCAGGGTGGCCCTTTTTGGGGTAGAAGATGCAGGGGGAAACCCGCTTCCTCTTCCTCTCTGGCACTTTTATCCACTCCTCAATGCACGATGCCTCAGAGTCCGACGTCTCGGTCTCTGGCTCTGATCTGGCGATCGCACCAACTAGGAGCCGCTCCCGCAGGCCCAAGCTCTTCGTACCAATCTGCCCAAGAGACCTGGAGAGGACCTCTTGCTCCTTGGACTCAGCTCCCTCCTTGATTCTCAGGTTGGCCAGGTCGACCTTCCTAGAGAGCGTCGTGAGGTCCTCCCGCCTGAACTTCTCAAGGTCCCCCGAGACCCCCGACACTCTCTTATTCACCTTCGCAAACGCTTCCACCATCTCATTCCTAAGGGTCGCCATCTCGTTTTTGATGATGGACTCCAGTACCACCATGCTCTGGGGGAGGCCCTGCACAAGCGCGTCCATATCTTGGTCCTCATCGGCAGCACCCCTGCGCAATCCTTCGCCTGCGACCCTCTCCTCGAGGCTCACCAGCGCTTGGTGCTGCATATCCAACTTGGCCTTCATTTGCTCCTTCAGGAACGCATTTTCCCTTTCAATATCAGCAGCAGCCTCGTGCTGCTGCTGAATGATATCGTACAGCTTGTCAAAGTGAGCCGATATCGGAGCCCTCCTACTATTGGCCACATTGTCCGGGCTGGCGGACCATTCCTGCCACCTCTCATATGCCACACGACCCTCCATGAACAACTTCTCTCTCCTCGATATGGGCTCCATTGCTACCTCAACAGGGCAGACCCGGTGCACAACCTGGGGGGGGGCGAACCTCTTAATTGAGGTAAGCTCCCTGGCCAAACTCTTGATTCTAGGAGAGCTACGCCCAGAGGGTGGTGGCGTCTCCAAGGCCCTCAGGCAGTCGTCAATGACCTGCCTTTCAGAGACTGGAACACTCCAGTCGTCACGGTCACTGACAGACACCGACGAGTCGGTTTCTGCGGCCGACGGACAGCCCTTCTTCCCACAAGACACAGGGATCCTTCTTCTAGGCAGGGGCTCAGGTTCCTCTCTAGCAGGCGGCACTGGCAAGGTCCACTTGATTGGGACCATAGGCTCTTCAGCCTTCTTAGTAAACCAACTACCCCCCTCTATTGGTCCACCTGACCAGATATCCTTCTCCTTATAACCCAAAGGTGCGTTGTAGGGGGTATAGTACTGTTGACTATATCCCTTCACGCGTTCCTCCGCTTGGCTCTTTTTGGGCAGAATGAGCCTCTCAGGCTTCTTCTGGGAGGCCTGTGCCTTCTCAGGCCTGGAGGATTCCTTGGGGAGACTCACTACCAGTGGCGCAGACAACCTGCTCCTCCTTTCCTTAGAGGAGTTGGCCCAGTTGTCGTCCTGAACCTCCTGTCCCTCTTCGATGGCTCTATGATAATTCCTAACCTCTTTGCAGGACGGGCCTGATCGCTTCGAGAATCGGTTGAGCCCTGCTGGGTAAAGTACCCCAGTGACGCTTTCAACTCCGTACTTTATTCCTAGCCCTACTGCACCGACCAAGGCTGCCGGGCTCTTGTTGACAACTACGTCAGCCGCAAAACCAGCAATTGCTGCCCTGTCCGCCTTTCTCACTTGGCTAGCACTCTCCGCAAGCTCATAAGCCCAATCGTGCTCTCTGGCAAGCCTGTCTGCGTAACAGGTTGGCTTGCCTGCGTGGAGACTATTGCCCGGACCCAAGTACCTACACCCTGGCAATGTCAAATCAAGGGGCATTCAATATCTTAAGTCCCTATCCGGAAAACTGCAGGGGGGGGGGAAAACCTGCCCCAACAATATATAGCCTAAAGAACAACTAACAACTAAATGTGCCCATACAGCAAAATCTAGGGGGGGGGGGGTTACTGCCCCAACTAAATTTCTTCGAGCCAGAGGCTCCTCCACACAATGGCACAGTAAAAACTTCTAATACCCCTACCACCAAAACCAAGGGGGGGGGGGTACCCGCACCAACAATTTCTCGGCCAGTCAGATCACAGGGGATCTGATGGCACAGAGAAAGAAGTTGGGGGGGGGGTGGGGGGGGGAGGGGGTTAAGCCCCTCAAGATTGGTCCACAGACCCTACCTTGTGTATAACCCCTTATAGGGGGTCAACACTTAGAAAATTTACAACACTTAGAAAATATTCACAAAAGCAACCTCTCTGGAAATATTCTAAGTCCAGAGAGGAACACAGAAAAACTCTAAACTACTGAAGGAAGAGGAAGTTGGCAGACCTGTTCCTTATCTGCAGGCTGGGTCTACAATCACCATGTGGTGACAATGAGGTTCCCAGCCCTACTTATCCCAAATTGTATCCCTAAATATCCAAGGAATCCTTCCTTGGATTTCAACGAAACTTTCAGGAAAGTTACCCAATGGTGGATCCTATAATATACCAAAATTTCAGGTCCGTGGTCCAACCAGGAAGGGTGATACAGTTATTATATATATATATAATATACAAAAGAAATAATGCATGAATAATTAAATAACATATAAAAGGATTACCTATGATGATACACACAATAGTTCGCGAACATGAAAAAAAAAATTAACAAAAACTGTCACTAATTCGTATGCATACTTAGTATTACATTATTAAAGATTACGTACTTATTAACTTATTAACTATCTTTTAGGTACCTAATCATCATTTTTCATTTTCGTTACCTCATTGTACATCTCATTTAGCATTCAGGTAATTATCATTTTTCACTTAATTTCATTTTCATTACCTATATAATTCATCTTTTTATTACTTCATTTTTTATTTTACCATTCCTCTTTAATATGATTACTTCATTTTCATTTTAATTTTCCTTTTTCATTTTTATTTTCATATATTCACTTTAAGTTTCTTTTTCATTTTTCATTATTCACTTTAATCTTCATTTTTCTTTTCCTATATTCATTTTAATCTTTATTTTCATTTTCATTATTCATTTCATCTTTATTTCTTTACATATTCACTTTTAATCTTTATTTTCATTTTTTCATTATTCACTTCATTTTCATTTTTCCTATATTCATTTTAATCTTCATTTTCATTTTCCTATATTCACTTTAATCTTTATTTTCATTTTCATTATTCATTTCCTCTTTATTTATTCATATATTCATTTGTTACATTTTCATTTTTCAATATTCCCTTAATTTTCATTTCCATTTTTCATCTTTATTTCTTTTAATATTCATTTGTGGCATAACATGACAATCTTCAAAATGGCTTATTTCTACTTTGTGGCTCGTGCAATTAATTTTCCTTCGTTGACAGTAATTAAATACTTGACATTGACTTTGGCATACTACATACATTGAGTATAAGAACAACTCATAGAGAATGGTATATGATTTAAGATTATTACATTTGTTGTTAAATAGAACAAAATAATGTAGTATTCGTATTAACGAAATATAATTTTTCGACCTCTTTTTAAAAATGATTCCGACCTTCTTAGAGGTGTCGGAGGATCTTGTTCATCTATCGATTGTGCAGTAGTTGGTAGAGGTATAGCATATTCTGGAGTGTAAAGGTTTGGATCCTGTTGAACATTAGGTGGCGATGCGGGCACAAGTGTTATCATTTAAAAAAACCCGGGATTCGGCACCAATGTTTTCCTTGGGTTTTTTTTTTTTTTTTTTTTTTAAATCAGTGAATCATCCAAAACAGTATCATGCGGTAACTAGTAAACAATTAAGAAAATGAAGGGACAAATGCACATCAATGATTAGGGAAATATGTTGATCTCGGCTGGATTTTCATAGTCATGGACCACTCGGGAACATAGAGCTCAGCTTCGGGAAGTGGAGGTTCAACAAGAGCGGCGTCCCCTTCAGCACTTTCGATGTGGAAAAATTTGGCAGCTGCATCAACAGGCGCTGGAACTGCACGAAATCTGCTTCTCATTTCCACTGATTCATTTGTGAAGGTGTTGAGTGCAGTTTGAAGTGCTAAATCATGGGCACATGCCATAGCCTGCTGGAGATAGCCTCCCCGACCTCGGTTGGCACTCCTGAACTTTGCTTTCAGGATGGATATCATGTCACCTGTTGGTTTCCTGATGGCATTGGCTGGCAAAGATTTTGCCACGTCATCCCATGTCTTGCGTTCATTACGGAGTTCCGCAGCAGTTTTGGGGGCAGCACTTCCAGACGGTTTTGCAGTGGAGGATGGAGTTCGAGCAGTCACTTCCAAAGTGGTTGGGTTAAGAGTGAAGTCATCTTTTGTGAAGAGATAAATATAATCATCCTCTTCAAGATACTCTACACCTTGAGCATAAACCACTAATCTGCCCATAATATGTGCCTTTCCTCTTATTCCAGCACTATCCAAGCGAACAATTTCTGACGCCATGACACTCACATGATTGGGCAGGAGTGATCCCCCGGTGGTCCATGTTCCGACGTACCCTCCCGTTGTCTTATCCATAAGTTTTGCCACAGCTCGCCCCAGATTGGCATAATCGGCGTACCGCTTGGCAGGTATTGGCGGCTCACGGAAACAACTCCATGGGTCACGATGAATCTTCCAAATTAACTCCACAATGGAAGTCATTTGTGGGATACGAGCGTGCTCATCCAGCATGATGGATAGTAAGCCCTGGGTCTCAACGTCGGCCTTACAGGCCAGGAATAACGAAGCGCAGTTTCTGATCTTCGATTGCTCTATTGTCCAGGCTACGCTGGTCAGTTTCGTTTCGTTAATCGTACCATAAACCACCATTAGATAATGATACATTTGCTCCGTAGTTGGGGGTGGCTTGAGATGGATACGGGAGAATGCGGCAATTGCTTCAGCCGTTACCTCGACTAAAGAGATCGCCGGCATCTCCTGTGCCACGCGAGCTAGGCGAGATTGTAGCCAAGCGGATGTTGACTCCCCGGACTTACAGAGAGCTGTCACCGTACCGATGAGAGCTCCAACAACTTGTGAGAGCCTAGGATTGTGAGCTGTTATCAATGAGAGGTCGAATATGCTGAGTAATTGTTCTTCCCTCAAATCAGCATAGTTTATGGCGTACTGCGGGTTGATACGAAACGCTTCAACAAGGTCAGGCGCGGGTATCTGGTTTGTGGGGTGTCTAAATGCTTCTAGAATGGTCCTTTGGCCATCAGTCAGATCGAAGATTTCTTCCCAAGGTACGGCGTGTCCGTTACACCGATAAAATTCGGCATATTGATAGTGGTATTCTTCCGCCAGCATCAACTTTTGGTCAAATTCATCCCTTTGGGCTCGTTCTTGTTCTGACACCTGGTTACCAGAGGCTTCCCAACGCTGCCGGCGTCGCCTTTCCTCTCTCCACACCTCAGGCAGCACTTCATTATCGGAAATTTCCCATGAGTCAAGAATGAGATGCAGAGCCACTGTTCCATTGTGTGCAACCGAATGAAGATAGGCAAAAAGGGCGTTTGCCCACAAAATTAGAGCATCAGCAGTAGGGGGCCTCATTTTGAGGATACTGATGATCTTATTACGAGCCGCGAGCATTTCTTCGGGGGTGCGGCCGGGAACGCTGTTCCAGGTTGCAAATAATTGCGCCCAGGTGTGGGCAACAACGTCTTGGGGACCCAGCCCGGGATTGCGGGACACATCGTAGTCGGCTATAATTTTCGCCAACATAGGCCGGGTAAGGAATGGTACCCATTGGCGGAATTCAACGGTCCGAAACTCAGGGCTCAACAAGTCCCCACAAGCTGCGGACAATAAGGTTTCTCTCCCCTGCATCTGGGAGTCCAGTAACGTTGGTAGTGCAGCCAATAGCTGGGATTGTCCATACCTTGAGCAGCGAGCGCTGTTCAGGTCACGGAGTCGTTGGGCCATGTTCACTAATTGGATTGGTATCAATCAAAGATGATAACAAGAGTGGGTAATGATAAGATGGAAGGTGAAGATCTGGCGAAGTAAAACTGTTAGTTTTAAATCAGTTGTCGATAATGTTTTTTTTTTTTTTTTCCTTGGGTTTTTATTTTCACTAAAAACTCGAACAGATAATCTTACAGAATAATAATCACCTTATCAACGCACAAATCACAAACAACACAACAACTACAGGGGCCAAACATCCTCCCCCCCCAATAGCAGCACAGCAGCTATTCTTCCATGGGCAAAGGACAAAGTTTCACCAAAGGACGGGACTTGAGGCCATTATTGGTTTTTAGCTTGGCCACTCTAGCCACACCATCCGAACCCGAGGACAACTCAACAATGCGGCCAAGAGGCCAGGACAGAGGTGGGGTGTTGTCTTCTGAAATGAGGACTACGTCGCCAATCTGCGCAGGTCTTGAGGGTGTGTTCCACTTCGAGCGTGTCTGAAGGTCTAAAATGTATTCCTTATGCCATTTTTCCCAAAAGCTGTTAATAGTCATATTCACAAAACGCCATTTCGGAACGTAGGACTGACTGACATCAACTGAAGTTGATTCAGGAAGGGCTGTGATGGGTCGTTGAATCAGGAAATGGCCCGGGGTTAGGACTAGAACGTCATCTGGTGAGGATGACTGGTAGACGAGAGGTCGACTATTCAATACAGCTTCAATTCGGACTAGGATGGTCTCAAAGGTCTGTAGGACAATAGTCTGGTCACGAAGGTTGACTTTGATTAGACGTTTGGCCGACTTCACAGCAGCCTCCCAAAGACCACCAAAATGAGGTCCCCGTGGCGGTATAAATCGCCACTCTATGCCCTTATTGGCCAACATGGCTGCAAGTTGTGCACCAGCATTGCTGGTAAGGGCCTGGCGAACACCTTTAAGTAGGTTGTCTGTCCCTACGAAGTTTGTCCCGTTGTCAGACCAAATAACAGCAGGCAGGCCTCGGCGTCCAACAAACCTTTCAAGGCACTGAAGGAAGCCATCGGTTGAAAGATCCATAACCCGTTCCAGATGGACAGCCTTGGTCGCAAAGCAGACAAACACGGCTAGGTACACATCTATCCGGTCTGGGCTTCACTGATGCCAGAGTCGTGTGAAGGACTTTGCCAGTGCCACGAAGGCCGGATACAGAGACTTTGAAAGGTCTGGTCTTTTGAAAGGTCTATTGTTCAGGACTGGAAGGACAAATGAACCTCGGAATCCGTAAGGTCTGAAGGTCACCCATCGATCTTGCAAGACGGGCCCAATCATGAGCTAAGGACTTGGGGAGAGGTGTGTCCCATTCATACTTAGCATGGCACACTTCCCTCTGTATTGATCTTGCAAGGACTGAAACTGGAACTACCCATCCTGCGGGGTCATAAAGTCTCCCTACTTGACTGGCCAGTTCACGTTTGGTCTTGACCAGTGGGGTGGTAGGTACATTGAAAAAGAACGAATCAGAACTGGGGTTCCAGGACACACCCAGCATTTTCAGAGGCTTATCGTCCTCCACATGAAGGTCAATATTTTGAGCCGCTGGTAGTCTGTGCTCATTTGGTATCCCCGTGAGCAGATCCGGATGATTAGAGGCCCACTTACGAAGATCAAATCCCCCAGTACTGACTCTATTAATTGATCCCGTGCTGTAAGGGCTTCAGCGAGAGTTTCTCCCCCCCCATGGACATCATCTACATACGTCCGCTGCTTCAAGATCAAGGAGGCATGGGGATACTGAGACAATCCAGAATCTGCTAAGTGACGAAGGACTCTATTCGCTAGGTAAGGTGCCGAGGCTGTACCATAGGTCACTGTACATAGGGCATAGTCCATGATTGGGGCCATAGGCGAGTCGCGCCAGACAATCCTCAACATTTCCTGATCCTCAGGAGGGTGCATAATTTGGCGGAACATCTGACGAATGTCTGCCACAAAAACGAATTTCTGAGATCTGAATTTCGTGAGAAGGTCACAGATTTCGGCTTGCAGTTTTGGGCCGACCAATAGCAGCTCGTTCAAGGACCGACCATTTGCAGTTCGTTGTGAAGCATTAAAGACCACTCTAATCTTCTCAGGGGGATCATCAGGACGATGGACTGCATGATGAGGGAGATAATAATGGAGCTGATGCACCCTAGGAGGCATCACAGGTCTCATATGCCCTGAATCAAGGTAGTCCTTCATAAAGGATGAATAGGCTGCAGCAAGGACTGGATTTTTTTAAACCTGCTTTCCATACGGTAAAGCTGACGTAGGGCAATATTGCGAGAAGAACCAAGGGACGATCTGTCTTCAGCAAAGGGAAGAGGAACGGAGTACCGCCCACTGGAGTCTCGTTGTACACCTGCCAAAAACAGGTCCTCAGCCCTTTGTTCATCAGTTGTCCATGGGGGCACCTCATCAAGTGACTCCACCTCAAACAGTTTCCGGAGAAGGTCGTCAGTATCAGCATTGTTGACAACTGGATAGGACACTGAAGGGGCAAGGGTAAAGTCATATGGGTCCTCTGAAAGCGCGACAACTGAAGGTACAACGTCGGTACCCTCAGCGGTGAATGAGTTTCTAGCTATGGGAAAGAGTTCAAGTGTCAAGGGCATAGGACCTGGAGGCGGAAGAACTGAGTACAGATTGCGAATAGATCTTGAGGACTGAGAAGAAGAAGTGTCCACTGGAGGAACGTGCAGATGTGGGCTTGAAGCGCAGGGAGACTTGTTGGACCAAAGTCTAGAACATGACTTGTTTGGTTCAGGAACGAGGTCAAAAGTGGGAAGACTGAAGTGTGCATCATTAGAACGAATGGTCGAAGGGTGCACCTGAATGTCCGAGGAACTAGGTGCAGGAGCCAGTTCAGGAACTGGCCTGAGGACTCTCAACAACGTTGTAACAACGTCATTCAAGGCAAAAATCCGATACCCAGGGTCCGTGGGGCAAGGAGGGTGCAGCGCACAATCCAACTTTGAAGAAGTGAAATCTGAAGGCGCAGAGCTGGCATGACGCGTTTGATCATTGAATATGTGAACTAAATTGGTAACCAATGTGAAGTTTTATGGAATCTATACCTACTACCACTGTTTTAGGCCAGTGATTCCAATTATGAGTATTTATTTTTTTTTCCAATTAGAATTAGTAAAATTTTGAAAGAAGCAGTAAAACCAAGGAATAAGTTTATCCAAGTTCTACAAATCAAATTAGACTCTTATTTTTCAAAAGAATGATAGTTGAACTATATATTATGTTTTAAAACTGTAAATAACTATTAATACACAGAATACTGTATACAAGCATTCTGCATATTCTTGAGGGGAGGAAGTGTAATGCAGGGATGTGTCATCCACGTCCTCTCCTTCTACCTACCTTCACCTGATTTTTATCACATGAAAAAGGAGATGTTTGATGCGAAAAGTTGAAGCTTTGTAATAGTCCATTGGTTATAAAAAATGACCTTATCCATAAACGTTAAATCTACCATTTAAGAAAGATATTAATTTTTGGTTTTCTTCATCCTACCTCGATAAATTAACACCGATTTAGAAAAAAATGTTTGCATGACGACGTTTAAGGTGAAAAGGATAAAGGATGAAGGGATGAAAAAGAGGCTTATGCCACACATCAGTTGGAGCAAGATACCATAGCACAGGTTGTACATTCATAAATTGGTAGGGGCGAACAGTATTAATTAAACATCACCATTAGAAACGGCATCTTCATAGTTGTTCACTAAACTAAATTCCTATCAGAATCCTACATTTGATGACAACACAATAACAGGAAAAGTTTAAAGTAGTAAATGGTTGTACGACACTATAATTACTTTAACGTGATGTGCTAACCATCAAGTGTGAAGAAGTTGCATGGCATGAAAAAGTGTTGTGAACTATTGGCCCATTTTGTGGAACAAAAACCAATAGAAACTAAAATAGGACAATCACACTTGTACAACATGACACCATTGCTTTAATCAGAAAAAGGTACGGAAAACTAAGATAGAATTTATCCTTTTACACACCAATAAATCATTGAAATTAATG
>JAVIWC010006619.1:0-11424 GCA_031894815.1 Creontiades dilutus | reverse complement strand
GAAAATAACTATGAAGGAAGCGTTTTATCGAAAAACGGACTTCAGATTCGTGTTCAGCACCCCGAAAAACCCCTTAGAGAGTAGGTTTGAAAGGGATTAAACAGAGTTAATTTTTGAGCAATTTTGATGAAAAATCGCGAAAATAACCATGAAGGAAGCGTTTTATCGAAAAACGGACTTCAGATTCGTGTTCAGCACCCCGAAAAACCCCTTAGAGAGTAGGTTTGAAAGCGATTAAACAGAGTTAATTTTTGAGCAATTTTGATGAAAAAACGCGAAAATAACCATGAAGGAAGCGTTTTATCGAAAAACGGACTTCAGATTCGTGTTCAGCACCCCGAAAAACCCCTTAGAGAGTAGGTTTGAAAGCGATTAAACAGAGTTAATTTTTGAGCAATTTTGATGAAAAAACGCGAAAATAACCATGAAGGAAGCGTTTTATCGAAAAACGGACTTCAGATTCGTGTTCAGCACCCCGAAAAACCCCTTAGAGAGTAGGTTTGAAAGCGATTAAACAGAGTTAATTTTTGAGCAATTTTGATGAAAAAACGCGAAAATAACCATGAAGGAAGCGTTTTATCGAAAAACGGACTTCAGATTCGTGTTCAGCACCCCGAAAAACCCCTTAGAGAGTAGGTTTGAAAGCGATTAAACAGAGTTAATTTTTGAGCAATTTTGATGAAAAAACGCGAAAATAACCATGAAGGAAGCGTTTTATCGAAAAACGGACTTCAGATTCGTGTTCAGCACCCCGAAAAACCCCTTAGAGAGTAGGTTTGAAAGCGATTAAACAGAGTTAATTTTTGAGCAATTTTGATGAAAAAACGCGAAAATAACCATGAAGGAAGCGTTTTATCGAAAAAAGGACTTCAGATTCGTGTTCAGCACCCCGAAAAACCCCTTAGAGAGTAGGTTTGAAAGCGATTAAACAGAGTTAATTTTTGAGCAATTTTGATGAAAAAACGCGAAAATAACCATGAAGGAAGCGTTTTATCGAAAAAAGGACTTCAGATTCGTGTTCAGCACCCCGAAAAACCCCTTAGAGAGTAGGTTTGAAAGCGATTAAACAGAGTTTATTTTTTGAGCAATTTTGATGAAAAAACGCGAAAATAACCATGAAGGAAGCGTTTTATCGAAAAAAGGACTTCAGATTCGTGTTCAGCACCCCGAAAAACCCCTTAGAGAGTAGGTTTGAAAGCGATTAAACAGAGTTAATTTTTGAGCAATTTTGATGAAAAAACGCGAAAATAACCATGAAGGAAGCGTTTTATCGAAAAAAGGGACTTCAGATTCGTGTTCAGCACCCCGAAAAACCCCTTAGAGAGTAGGTTTGAAAGCGATTAAACAGAGTTTATTTTTGAGCAATTTTGATGAAAAAACGCGAAAATAACCATGAAGGAAGCGTTTTATCGAAAAAAGGACTTCAGATTCGTGTTCAGCACCCCGAAAAACCCCTTAGAGAGTAGGTTTGAAAGCGATTAAACAGAGTTAATTTTTGAGCAATTTTGATGAAAAAACGCGAAAATAACCATGAAGGAAGCGTTTTATCGAAAAAAGGACTTCAGATTCGTGTTCAGCACCCCGAAAAACCCCTTAAGAGTAGGTTTGAAAGCGATTAAACAGAGTTTATTTTTGAGCAATTTTGATGAAAAAACGCGAAAATAACCATGAAGGAAGCGTTTTATCGAAAAAAGGACTTCAGATTCGTGTTCAGCACCCCGAAAAACCCCTTAGAGAGTAGGTTTGAAAGCGATTAAACAGAGTTAATTTTTGAGCAATTTTGATGAAAAAACGCGAAAATAACCATGAAGGAAGCGTTTTATCGAAAAAAGGACTTCAGATTCGTGTTCAGCACCCCGAAAAACCCCTTAGAGAGTAGGTTTGAAAGCGATTAAACAGAGTTAATTTTTGAGCAATTTTGATGAAAAAACGCGAAAATAACCATGAAGGAAGCGTTTTATCGAAAAAAGGACTTCAGATTCGTGTTCAGCACCCCGAAAAACCCCTTAGAGAGTAGGTTTGAAAGCGATTAAACAGAGTTAATTTTTGAGCAATTTTGATGAAAAAACGCGAAAATAACCATGAAGGAAGTTTTATCGAAAAAAGGACTTCAGATTCGTGTTCAGCACCCCGAAAAACCCCTTAGAGAGTAGGTTTGAAAGCGATTAAACAGAGTTTATTTTTGAGCAATTTTGATGAAAAAACGCGAAAATAACCATGAAGGAAGCGTTTTATCGAAAAAAGGACTTCAGATTCGTGTTCAGCACCCCGAAAAACCCCTTAGAGAGTAGGTTTGAAAGCGATTAAACAGAGTTTATTTTTGAGCAATTTTGATGAAAAAACGCGAAAATAACCATGAAGGAAGCGTTTTATCGAAAAAAGGACTTCAGATTCGTGTTCAGCACCCCGAAAAACCCCTTAGAGAGTAGGTTTGAAAGCGATTAAACAGAGTTTATTTTTGAGCAATTTTGATGAAAAAACGCGAAAATAACCATGAAGGAAGCGTTTTATCGAAAAAAGGACTTCAGATTCGTGTTCAGCACCCCGAAAAACCCCTTAGAGAGTAGGTTTGAAAGCGATTAAACAGAGTTAATTTTTGAGCAATTTTGATGAAAAAACGCGAAAATAACCATGAAGGAAGCGTTTTATCGAAAAAAGGACTTCAGATTCGTGTTCAGCACCCCGAAAAACCCCTTAGAGAGTAGGTTTGAAAGCGATTAAACAGAGTTAATTTTTGAGCAATTTTGATGAAAAAACGCGAAAATAACCATGAAGGAAGCGTTTTATCGAAAAAAGGACTTCAGATTCGTGTTCAGCACCCCGAAAAACCCCTTAGAGAGTAGGTTTGAAAGCGATTAAACAGAGTTAATTTTTGAGCAATTTTGATGAAAAAACGCGAAAATAACCATGAAGGAAGCGTTTTATCGAAAAAAGGACTTCAGATTCGTGTTCAGCACCCCGAAAAACCCCTTAGAGAGTAGGTTTGAAAGCGATTAAACAGAGTTAATTTTTGAGCAATTTTGATGAAAAAACGCGAAAATAACCATGAAGGAAGCGTTTTATCGAAAAAAGGACTTCAGATTCGTGTTCAGCACCCCGAAAAACCCCTTAGAGAGTAGGTTTGAAAGCGATTAAACAGAGTTAATTTTTGAGCAATTTTGATGAAAAAACGCGAAAATAACCATGAAGGAAGCGTTTTATCGAAAAAAGGACTTCAGATTCGTGTTCAGCACCCCGAAAAACCCCTTAGAGAGTAGGTTTGAAAGCGATTAAACAGAGTTAATTTTTGAGCAATTTTGATGAAAAAACGCGAAAATAACCATGAAGGAAGCGTTTTATCGAAAAAAGGACTTCAGATTCGTGTTCAGCACCCCGAAAAACCCCTTAGAGAGTAGGTTTGAAAGCGATTAAACAGAGTTTATTTTTGAGCAATTTTGATGAAAAAACGCGAAAATAACCATGAAGGAAGCGTTTTATCGAAAAAAGGACTTCAGATTCGTGTTCAGCACCCCGAAAAACCCCTTAGAGAGTAGGTTTGAAAGCGATTAAACAGAGTTAATTTTTGAGCAATTTTGATGAAAAAACGCGAAAATAACCATGAAGGAAGCGTTTTATCGAAAAAAGGACTTCAGATTCGTGTTCAGCACCCCGAAAAACCCCTTAGAGAGTAGGTTTGAAAGCGATTAAACAGAGTTAATTTTTGAGCAATTTTGATGAAAAAACGCGAAAATAACCATGAAGGAAGCGTTTTATCGAAAAAAGGACTTCAGATTCGTGTTCAGCACCCCGAAAAACCCCTTAGAGAGTAGGTTTGAAAGCGATTAAACAGAGTTAATTTTTGAGCAATTTTGATGAAAAAACGCGAAAATAACCATGAAGGAAGCGTTTTATCGAAAAAAGGACTTCAGATTCGTGTTCAGCACCCCGAAAAACCCCTTAGAGAGTAGGTTTGAAAGCGATTAAACAGAGTTTATTTTTGAGCAATTTTGATGAAAAAACGCGAAAATAACCATGAAGGAAGCGTTTTATCGAAAAAAGGACTTCAGATTCGTGTTCAGCACCCCGAAAAACCCCTTAGAGAGTAGGTTTGAAAGCGATTAAACAGAGTTTATTTTTGAGCAATTTTGATGAAAAAACGCGAAAATAACCATGAAGGAAGCGTTTTATCGAAAAAAGGACTTCAGATTCGTGTTCAGCACCCCGAAAAACCCCTTAGAGAGTAGGTTTGAAAGCGATTAAACAGAGTTAATTTTTGAGCAATTTTGATGAAAAAACGCGAAAATAACCATGAAGGAAGCGTTTTATCGAAAAAAGGACTTCAGATTCGTGTTCAGCACCCCGAAAAACCCCTTAGAGAGTAGGTTTGAAAGCGATTAAACAGAGTTAATTTTTGAGCAATTTTGATGAAAAAACGCGAAAATAACCATGAAGGAAGCGTTTTATCGAAAAAAGGACTTCAGATTCGTGTTCAGCACCCCGAAAAACCCCTTAGAGAGTAGGTTTGAAAGCGATTAAACAGAGTTTTGATTTTTGAGCAATTTTGATGAAAAAACGCGAAAATAACCATGAAGGAAGCGTTTTATCGAAAAAAGGACTTCGAATTTGTGTTCAGCACCCCGAAAAACCCCTTAGAGAGTAGGTTTGAAAGCGATTAAACAGAGTTAATTTTTGAGCAATTTTGATGAAAAAACGCGAAAATAACCATGAAGGAAGCGTTTTATCGAAAAAAGGACTTCAGATTCGTGTTCAGCACCCCGAAAAACCCCTTAGAGAGTAGGTTTGAAAGCGATTAAACAGAGTTTAATTTTTGAGCAATTTTGATGAAAAAACGCGAAAATAACCATGAAGGAAGCGTTTTATCGAAAAAAGGACTTCAGATTCGTGTTCAGCACCCCGAAAAACCCCTTAGAGAGTAGGTTTGAAAGCGATTAAACAGAGTTAATTTTTGAGCAATTTTGATGAAAAAACGCGAAAATAACCATGAAGGAAGCGTTTTATCGAAAAACGGACTTCAGATTCGTGTTCAGCACCCCGAAAAACCCCTTAGAGAGTAGGTTTGAAAGCGATTAAACAGAGTTAATTTTTGAGCAATTTTGATGAAAAAACGCGAAAATAACCATGAAGGAAGCGTTTTATCGAAAAACGGACTTCAGATTCGTGTTCAGCACCCCGAAAAACCCCTTAGAGAGTAGGTTTGAAAGCGATTAAACAGAGTTAATTTTTGAGCAATTTTGATGAAAAAACGCGAAAATAACCATGAAGGAAGCGTTTTATCGAAAAACGGACTTCAGATTCGTGTTCAGCACCCCGAAAAACCCCTTAGAGAGTAGGTTTGAAAGCGATTAAACAGAGTTAATTTTTGAGCAATTTTGATGAAAAAACGCGAAAATAACCATGAAGGAAGCGTTTTATCGAAAAACGGACTTCAGATTCGTGTTCAGCACCCCGAAAAACCCCTTAGAGAGTAGGTTTGAAAGCGATTAAACAGAGTTAATTTTTGAGCAATTTTGATGAAAAAACGCGAAAATAACCATGAAGGAAGCGTTTTATCGAAAAACGGACTTCAGATTCGTGTTCAGCACCCCGAAAAACCCCTTAGAGAGTAGGTTTGAAAGCGATTAAACAGAGTTAATTTTTGAGCAATTTTGATGAAAAAACGCGAAAATAACCATGAAGGAAGCGTTTTATCGAAAAACGGACTTCAGATTCGTGTTCAGCACCCCGAAAAACCCCTTAGAGAGTAGGTTTGAAAGCGATTAAACAGAGTTAATTTTTGAGCAATTTTGATGAAAAAACGCGAAAATAACCATGAAGGAAGCGTTTTATCGAAAAACGGACTTCAGATTCGTGTTCAGCACCCCGAAAAACCCCTTAGAGAGTAGGTTTGAAAGCGATTAAACAGAGTTAATTTTTGAGCAATTTTGATGAAAAAACGCGAAAATAACCATGAAGGAAGCGTTTTATCGAAAAACGGACTTCAGATTCGTGTTCAGCACCCCGAAAAACCCCTTAGAGAGTAGGTTTGAAAGCGATTAAACAGAGTTAATTTTTGAGCAATTTTGATGAAAAAACGCGAAAATAACCATGAAGGAAGCGTTTTATCGAAAAACGGACTTCAGATTCGTGTTCAGCACCCCGAAAAACCCCTTAGAGAGTAGGTTTGAAAGGGATTAAACAGAGTTAATTTTTGAGCAATTTTGATGAAAAAACGCGAAAATAACCATGAAGGAAGCGTTTTATCGAAAAACGGACTTCAGATTCGTGTTCAGCACCCCGAAAAACCCCTTAGAGAGTAGGTTTGAAAGGGATTAAACAGAGTTAATTTTTGAGCAATTTTGATGAAAAATCGCGAAAATAACCATGAAGGAAGCGTTTTATCGAAAAACGGACTTCAGATTCGTGTTCAGCACCCCGAAAAACCCCTTAGAGAGTAGGTTTGAAAGGGATTAAACAGAGTTAATTTTTGAGCAATTTTGATGAAAAATCGCGAAAATAACCATGAAGGAAGCGCAATTTTGATGAAAAAACGCGAAAATAACCATGAAGGAAGCGTTTTATCGAAAAACGGACTTCAGATTCGTGTTCAGCACCCCGAAAAACCCCTTAGAGTAGGTTTGAAAGCGATTAAACAGAGTTAATTTTTGAGCAATTTTGATGAAAAAACGCGAAAATAACCATGAAGGAAGCGTTTTATCGAAAAACGGACTTCAGATTCGTGTTCAGCACCCCGAAAAACCCCTTAGAGAGTAGGTTTGACCCCTTAGAGAGTAGGTTTGAAAGCGATTAAACAGAGTTAATTTTTGAGCAATTTTGATGAAAAAACGCGAAAATAACCATGAAGGAAGCGTTTTATCGAAAAAAGGACTTCAGATTCGTGTTCAGCACCCCGAAAAACCCCTTAGAGAGTAGGTTTGAAAGCGATTAAACAGAGTTAATTTTTGAGCAATTTTGATGAAAAAACGCGAAAATAACCATGAAGGAAGCGTTTTATCGAAAAACGGACTTCAGATTCGTGTTCAGCACCCCGAAAAACCCCTTAGAGAGTAGGTTTGAAAGCGATTAAACAGAGTTAATTTTTGAGCAATTTTGATGAAAAAACGCGAAAATAACCATGAAGGAAGCGTTTTATCGAAAAACGGACTTCAGATTCGTGTTCAGCACCCCGAAAAACCCCTTAGAGAGTAGGTTTGAAAGCGATTAAACAGAGTTAATTTTTGAGCAATTTTGATGAAAAAACGCGAAAATAACCATGAAGGAAGCGTTTTATCGAAAAAAGGACTTCAGATTCGTGTTCAGCACCCCGAAAAACCCCTTAGAGAGTAGGTTTGAAAGCGATTAAACAGAGTTAATTTTTGAGCAATTTTGATGAAAAAACGCGAAAATAACCATGAAGGAAGCGTTTTATCGAAAAACGGACTTCAGATTCGTGTTCAGCACCCCGAAAAACCCCTTAGAGAGTAGGTTTGAAAGCGATTAAACAGAGTTAATTTTTGAGCAATTTTGATGAAAAAACGCGAAAATAACCATGAAGGAAGCGTTTTATCGAAAAACGGACTTCAGATTCGTGTTCAGCACCCCGAAAAACCCCTTAGAGAGTAGGTTTGAAAGCGATTAAACAGAGTTAATTTTTGAGCAATTTTGATGAAAAAACGCGAAAATAACCATGAAGGAAGCGTTTTATCGAAAAACGGACTTCAGATTCGTGTTCAGCACCCCGAAAAACCCCTTAGAGAGTAGGTTTGAAAGCGATTAAACAGAGTTAATTTTTGAGCAATTTTGATGAAAAAACGCGAAAATAACCATGAAGGAAGCGTTTTATCGAAAAACGGACTTCAGATTCGTGTTCAGCACCCCGAAAAACCCTTAGAGAGTAGGTTTGAAAGCGATTAAACAGAGTTAATTTTTGAGCAATTTTGATGAAAAAACGCGAAAATAACCATGAAGGAAGCGTTTTATCGAAAAAAGGACTTCAGATTCGTGTTCAGCACCCCGAAAAACCCCCTTAGGTTCAGCACCCCGAAAAACCCCTTAGAGAGTAGGTTTGAAAGGGATTAAACAGAGTTAATTTTTGAGCAATTTTGATGAAAAAACGCGAAAATAACCATGAAGGAAGCGTTTTATCGAAAAACGGACTTCAGATTCGTGTTCAGCACCCCGAAAAACCCCTTAGAGAGTAGGTTTGAAAGGGATTAAACAGAGTTAATTTTTGAGCAATTTTGATGAAAAAACGCGAAAATAACCATGAAGGAAGCGTTTTATCGAAAAACGGACTTCAGATTCGTGTTCAGCACCCCGAAAAACCCCTTAGAGAGTAGGTTTGAAAGGATTAAACAGAGTTAATTTTTGAGCAATTTTGATGAAAAAACGCGAAAATAACCATGAAGGAAGCGTTTTATCGAAAAACGGACTTCAGATTCGTGTTCAGCACCCCGAAAAACCCCTTAGAGAGTAGGTTTGAAAGGATTAAACAGAGTTTAATTTTTGAGCAATTTTGATGAAAAAACGCGAAAATAACCATGAAGGAAGCGTTTTATCGAAAAACGGACTTCAGAGATTCGTGTTCAGCACCCCGAAAAACCCCTTAGAGAGTAGGTTTGAAAGGATTAAACAGAGTTTAATTTTTGAGCAATTTTGATGAAAAAACGCGAAAATAACCATGAAGGAAGCGTTTTATCGAAAAACGGACTTCAGATTCGTGTTCAGCACCCCGAAAAACCCCTTAGAGAGTAGGTTTGAAAGCGATTAAACAGAGTTTATTTTTGAGCAATTTTGATGAAAAAACGCGAAAATAACCATGAAGGAAGCGTTTTATCGAAAAACGGACTTCAGATTCGTGTTCAGCACCCCGAAAAACCCCTTAGAGAGTAGGTTTGAAAGCGATTAAACAGAGTTTAATTTTTGAGCAATTTTGATGAAAAAACGCGAAAATAACCATGAAGGAAGCGTTTTATCGAAAAACGGACTTCAGATTCGTGTTCAGCACCCCGAAAAACCCCTTAGAGAGTAGGTTTGAAAGGGATTAAACAGAGTTTATTTTTGAGCAATTTTGATGAAAAATCGCGAAAATAACCATGAAGGAAGCGTTTTATCGAAAAACGGACTTCAGATTCGTGTTCAGCACCCCGAAAAACCCCTTAGAGAGTAGGTTTGAAAGGAATTAAACAGAGTTTATTTTTGAGCAATTTTGATGAAAAATCGCGAAAATAACCATGAAGGAAGCGTTTTATCGAAAAACGGACTTCAGATTCGTGTTCAGCACCCCGAAAAACCCCTTAGAGAGTAGGTTTGAAAGGGATTAAACAGAGTTTATTTTTGAGCAATTTTGATGAAAAATCGCGAAAATAACCATGAAGGAAGCGTTTTATCGAAAAACGGACTTCAGATTCGTGTTCAGCACCCCGAAAAACCCCTTAGAGAGTAGGTTTGAAAGGGATTAAACAGAGTTTATTTTTGAGCAATTTTGATGAAAAATCGCGAAAATAACCATGAAGGAAGCGTTTTATCGAAAAACGGACTTCAGATTCGTGTTCAGCACCCCGAAAAACCCCTTAGAGAGTAGGTTTGAAAGGGATTAAACAGAGTTTATTTTTGTGCAATTTTGATGAAAAATCGCGAAAATAACCATGAAGGAAGCGTTTTATCGAAAAACGGACTTCGAATTCGTGTTCAGCACCCCGAAAAACCCCTTAGAGAGTAGGTTTGAAAGGGATTAAACAGAGTTTATTTTTGAGCAATTTTGATGAAAAATCGCGAAAATAACCATGAAGGAAGCGTTTTATCGAAAAACGGACTTCGAATTCGTGTTCAGCACCCCGAAAAACCCCTTAGAGAGTAGGTTTGAAAGGGATTAAACAGAGTTTATTTTTGAGCAATTTTGATGAAAAATCGCGAAAATAACCATGAAGGAAGCGTTTTATCGAAAAACGGACTTCAATTCGTGTTCAGCACCCCGAAAAACCCCTTAGAGAGTAGGTTTGAAAGGGATTAAACAGAGTTTATTTTTGAGCAATTTTGATGAAAAATCGCGAAAATAACCATGAAGGAAGCGTTTTATCGAAAAACGGACTTCGAATTCGTGTTCAGCACCCCGAAAAACCCCTTAGAGAGTAGGTTTGAAAGGGATTAAACAGAGTTTATTTTTGAGCAATTTTGATGAAAAATCGCGAAAATAACCATGAAGGAAGCGTTTTATCGAAAAACGGACTTCGAATTCGTGTTCAGCACCCCGAAAAACCCCTTAGAGAGTAGGTTTGAAAGGGATTAAACAGAGTTTATTTTTGAGCAATTTTGATGAAAAATCGCGAAAATAACCATGAAGGAAGCGTTTTATCGAAAAACGGACTTCGAATTCGTGTTCAGCACCCCGAAAAACCCCTTAGAGAGTAGGTTTGAAAGGGATTAAACAAAGTTTATTTTTGTGCAATTTTGATGCTTAGAGAGTAGGTTTGAAAGGGATTAAACAGAGTTTATTTTTGAGCAATTTTGATGAAAAATCGCGAAAATAACCATGAAGGAAGCGTTTTATCGAAAAACGGACTTCGAATTCGTGTTCAGCACCCCGAAAAACCCCTTAGAGAGTAGGTTTGAAAGGGATTAAACAGAGTTTATTTTTGAGCAATTTTGATGAAAAATCGCGAAAATAACCATGAAGGAAGCGTTTTATCGAAAAACGGACTTCGAATTCGTGTTCAGCACCCCGAAAAACCCCTTAGAGAGTAGGTTTGAAAGGGATTAAACAGAGTTTATTTTTGAGCAATTTTGATGAAAAATCGCGAAAATAACCATGAAGGAAGCGTTTTATCGAAAAACGGACTTCGAATTCGTGTTCAGCACCCCGAAAAACCCCTTAGAGAGTAGGTTTGAAAGGGATTAAACAGAGTTTATTTTTGAGCAATTTTGATGAAAAATCGCGAAAATAACCATGAAGGAAGCGTTTTATCGAAAAACGGACTTCGAATTCGTGTTCAGCACCCCGAAAAACCCCTTAGAGAGTAGGTTTGAAAGGATTAAACAGAGATTATTTTTGAGCAATTTTGATGAAAAATCGCGAAAATAACCATGAAGGAAGCGTTTTATCGAAAAACGGACTTCGAATTCGTGTTCAGCACCCCGAAAAACCCCTTAGAGAGTAGGTTTGAAAGGGATTAAACAGAGATTATTTTTGAGCAATTTTGATGAAAAATCGCGAAAATAACCATGAAGGAAGCGTTTTATCGAAAAACGGACTTCGAATTCGTGTTCAGCACCCCGAAAAACCCCTTAGAGAGTAGGTTTGAAAGGGATTAAACAGAGTTTATTTTTGAGCAATTTTGATGAAAAATCGCGAAAATAACCATGAAGGAAGCGTTTTATCGAAAAACAGACTTCGAATTCGTGTTCAGCACCCCGAAAAACCCCTTAGAGAGTAGGTTTGAAAGGAATTAA
>JAVIWC010006618.1:0-11716 GCA_031894815.1 Creontiades dilutus | reverse complement strand
GTTTTTAAAATTGTCAAAATAAATCAAACGTACCCTCGTACCTACAAGCTTTCGGATTTAGATGGGCAACTGATTGATGGATGTTTCTACGAGCCTGAAATGATTAAAACTCGGGTGCCAGACGTCTATCTAGTTGAAAAGGTACTTAGAAGCAATAAAACACATAAATACGTTAAATTTTTGGGTTTTGATGGTACATATAAGATAAAAAACAAGAATATGCTTTAAAAAATGTGTTTATTTATTTAAATTGAATGATATGACTATTAGAGCTAATGCCATTGTAAACTAAATGTACATTCGATTTTCTCGAATTAAATTGTTCAATTTCCTGCGTGGTGAACTTAGTTGCGACACGTCTTGGCAAATAAACAGCTAAATATTTGTCTTCTTCCTCTTCGTTTCCGTTTTCATCCCAAGATTCTGTATTGCACTAATTCCGCCACCAAGCTGAGACCAAAGCGCGTTTCTTTGAAGAACAGCTTAAATTTGATAAGGTTTGCCGATTTCTAAGACATCCAATCTCGAAATTTCCCTTTGCGGTTTAACGGCCTCGTTCAACTTTGTAATAATGCTACTCTACATCTTTCCTCCTGCTCGTTCTACAATAATGCCTATGTGTATGTGTAAAAATAAGAATCGTTATATATACGTTATTCACGTGGGAGGCGACAGTGTCGATGAAACAAGAACGCCGTTTTTTAACACAGCGAACTCCCGCTGTGCAGTCCATCTGCGTGTGACGTCGGGACCCCCCTATTTCAAGAGGGTTGCACTCTCTCCAGATGGTGGAATCTACCTCAAGATCCACATTCAATTCACATCACATATGGTCAACGAGTAGCTCTGTGGTATAGCACTCGACTCATGACCAAAACATTCAGGTTCAAATCTCAGTCCGAACATCAAATTTTTTACCCCCACCACCGCTGGCTGAAGAGCCTGACGTCACACGACGAGCCCCCATGACGTCACACGACCATCTGTCACTGTTCCAGGATCCCCATCTACGTTTAAAGATAGACCCCCCTCCTCCCTTGGGATTTCTAGCACAACTCTCAAACTGTGCCAGAATCCCCATTTCTTCTTACTACGGCGCGGTTTCCACGTACGCGCATTTCATAATCGAACCAAACCAAGATGTATTTCTTTTGACGTCCCGTCGCGGTCAAGGGCCAAAGGTCGATTCCTACCTTCTTAAACACCCCCCTGAAATACTTGTTAGCAGCCCTGCAGGTAAACCTCGTGGTTTTTTAAATCGGGCACATGTGGTGCATGACCTCACGTAGTTCTTGGTATCTTTCCTCATCGAGGACCAGTAGAACTGCCTCCTCACTCTGTCCCAGGTCTTATCAATACCTAGATGTCCTCCCGTCAGAGCTTCATCATGGGCCGCCGAGAACGTCCCGTACCAATTTCAGGGACACATGGGAGAAACACTACATCCCCTTTCGTGCCATCTCTCAAATCAAATTGATGACTTACAGCAGGGGGGCCTCGGCCGAGCCCCCCAAAAAGCGCATAATGGGTCCAAAAACCTGTCTCTCTCCTGTTGAGAGGGGCACCCCAACCGTTGACATCAGAAAATCCACATTATCATTCCCCAACGGGCAACCGACTCAAGCCATCGGCGTCCTGGTGAGCCTGTATGATATTTTAACTCTCCCAGACTCATTCAGTTTAGGGCCGACTAGTGTAACAGACAGGCCTAGAAACATTGTGTTCAGTCTTGTGTTCACAATATAGCGCCCACCCCGATTGTTAGGCGTCGCAATGAACCACTGTCGGCAACGAGGAGTTAAAGTGACGAAGTACTGGCTCAGAACACAGCGCCTCCTTCAGTCGATTGAACGCCCTTTCTTGATCGGGACCCCACTCAAACTTGACTGATTTTTTTACTAACTGTGTTAGGGGGGCAGCAATATCAGAAAAATCTCGGATGAACCTCCTGTAAAAATTTGTTAAACCGATAAAACTTTGAACTTGCTTTACTGTTTTGGGAATGGGTATATGACGGATGCTGTTTGTTAGTTCCGATCAGGTTTTAGCCCCTTACTGGAACAAATGTGTCCTAATATTTTTTGTTCCTGGCATCGAAAAAACATTTCTCTGGATTTAGTTTCATCCCTACTTCTCTTATTCTTTTTTTGAAGATTAATTCTAAATTTGTTAAGTGAGGTCCTCAAAACTTCCTTTGGAGCAACAAATCAGGTCATCTAAATATATTAACGTTATTTGATATCGATAATCTCTGCAAAAATTTCGTCGATAATCCTTTGAAACCCCGAAGGGGCCGATTTTATCCCAAACGGTAGTACGCCAACTGGTATGTACCAATTGGGGTGATGAGCTGTCTTCCTACGATCTTCTTCCCTAATTGGCACTTGCCAATATCCCGACTTTAAATCCAAGGTTGTGAAGCAGTTAGCTCCTTCGAATTGACTCAAAATAGTTTCTAAATTGGGTAAGGGGTACCGATCTCCGATAGACTCGTTCAGTTTTCTATAGTCCACACAAAATCGGTGGTCTCCGTTCGGCTTTTTTACAAGGACCACCGGGGCTCGCATACGGAGAACGAGCTGGTTCTATCACGTTAGCCTTGAGCATGGTCTCTATTTGATGTTGAACGATCACCCTCTGGGCTTCGGACAATTTGTATGGTGCCTTGATTCGATGCCCCTCAATGGTGTCAATAGGCATCTCGTAACCACGTAATTTGCCGAGATCCGTCTCATTCCGGGAAAATATGTCATCGTATTGCCTCAGCAGAGCGACCAGCGCGACCTTCCTGGCAGAAGTGTAGCTTCTTCTTAGTGCCTAGAGAGAACGACGGATACATTACCGTATCCTCACGTATTACGGTTATTTCTACAATTGACTTAGTTTCTAAACAACTTAATTGTACCTTTATTAAATTAACGCTTCTTAGACTTAGTTGTGTAAATTCCTTAACACTAACACGGACGTTGGATAGTGAGGTTTCGGAGGGGGGCCCGCTAAAGAGGGAACTATGAAACGAATTATTCATGGGGATGTGTTTTGGCCCCTGGCTTGATGTGAAACGAATTATTTCGTTTTGGTAGTCGATCCCCACTTCATGTTTTACGTTAAAATCTTCACCTAGTATCAAATCGTAACTGAGACCAGACATGACTAGAAATGACCAGGTCACTACAACCGAGTCCGTGAACACGCCTCCTTGGGATAGAAGAATTTCTATCTCAAAGGTGAGCTTCATATCTGCCTGTACCTGAGCGCCGTTGGCTGATACAAGGGTGAGAGGTCTTATTTTAGTTCTACATTCTGCAAAAGGTTCCAAATGGGGTCCACAGACGCTGATGTCTGCCCCCGTGTCTACTAGTATGTGAACGAAATGTTCCTGAATTTTGCCCGAGATGGCTAATTTTGATTTTGAATTCCCTACCGCGGTTCCCCCCAAATAAATCAGTTTTTTGACGTACTGAAAGAGACGCGTCGATCACCGGACAGGGATCGACGGCGGTCCGGAGTCTGATTCCCAAACCTCCTACCTCCTTCATTTGATCTCCTTATTTCATCCTCTCTATTGAGGGACGAGTTTGACCCATATCGATGTCTAGAGGCATCCCTATGATAATTTGTTCCCCCATTGTAAGAACTTTCTCGATTATCCCTTGACCTATAGTTGTTATACCCCCCCTGATTACGATTATCCCCTCGCGTGTTCTGGTTATTGGCGTATCCCCCCCTATTATTTTGATTATAATCACCATTCCTAGTAATTGGGCGTCCTCCTCCAAAACCCCTATAATTATAGGCATTGAAATGAGAGTTCGATGAGAAATTAGGAGCGGAAAATCTTAGGTCAGCACTTATCTTTCGGACTTCTTGTAGTACGTTGGTTAGGCTGCGGCCCAACTCCTGCAGGTCGAACGAGCTTCTCCCAGGTGGCGTGGCTCGTCCTGAAGGTGCTGGTGACGCCTCTCGGGAACGGTAATGCGGCAACCTCTCGTGATCTTCACTTCGTCGCAGGAACTCCTCCGTTCGACGGACGCAGTCCAGCAGGTCCGAAACGCTGGTTACTCGGGGTGGCAACCTCGCGTGTAGAGCCTGGTAGGAGTCGTGGTTCAGCCCATTTAGGACATAATGTGCGATCTCTTCAGCGGACATCCCAGGATCGACCCTGTGACACAAAGTTAACATGGAGTTAGCGAAGGCAAACGGAGTTTCTCCCCTCGCCTGTCTCCGGGACTCAAGTCGTAAACGGCTCTCGATCGGGGGTTCGTACGTCTCGTCCAAGGTGGTGAGGGTCGCCTCCTTAAATGAGTACCAATCCGCAGCTTTGTCCGTCGGCGAATCGCCTAGGTGAATAAGCGCCTCCTCGTCCTAGCGACCTTCCTGAAACGGCTCTCGAACCGTGGGTAATCCTCATCTTCACCGCCAAGAGAAAAAAAAAAAAAAAAAATGTTCCTCCGAAAAGTATTAGTGAGGGGTTGGGATGTAAAATGGATGAACTAAAAGGTCTATTTGGATTTATAGGTTGGGAGCTAGGAGGATGTATTTGGTATTAGTGAGGGGTTGGGATGTAAAATGGATGAACTAAAAGGTCTATTTGGATTTATAGGTTGGGAGCTAGGAGGATGTATTGATGGGTGGTCATTAGATGATGAAATAGTACGAGGTTACTCGTTTTAAAAACAAAGATCAAACCTGTTACAAATCGGTAAAACAGATCCGCTGAAACAGATGACCCAAATTCTGCTGTCTGTGGATGCTATTGAAATCTACTTGTTTTTGAAAACAAAGCTCAAACCCTGAAACAGATAACATTGACATTGGTGAAATGCTGATCTCAAGTCATTGAGTAATATCAATACTGCGCTGAGGTCGTGAAAGATTGTTGTGAGTGATGAAACAGTTTAGCGGGCCATGTTTGGGAATCGAATTCCTTAATTGGTGGCGCCGAAGACTCGGGTTTTCGCAACTTTCCTCGGGTCGGTTTGAGATCTTGAAAATTTAATTGTCGGGTTTCCCGGAAGTCTACGCTTTCCCGAATCTCCCCAGAATTAAGGAACTTCCCATCTTGAAATTTCAATTGGTATCGTGATTCACCAATTAAAGTTGATAAGCAGAAGTATTTCCGAAGTCCGAGTTAGTGTTTTAATAAATTCAGCCTATTCAATATTCGTTAATAATAGTACGTAAAAATAACCATTGATAATAACGTTAGAACTAATTACACTAAAACTTCATTTCAAACACTTCAACTTCTCACTTCTTGATTGTTTCGCATAATGTCCACTTTAAACAGTTCGAAATTTGATGTATAACACCCCCAAGAGACCCAGACGTCCGAGGTGCTTTTTCTCCGACCCCCTTGTGATGAACGTTGCGGTGTTAGAAAACTTCAATTTTACGCTATCCCCAGATCCAGAGGGTTTAACTTGTCAATAATGGACTACAGTTTATGCAATACTCAGAGAGTACCCTGTCTCCGCAAGTTTTTTGCCCTTTCTCCCCTTCTCTGTTCCATTGCACACCCCATCAATTTATAGGCATTTTTGTAGAAATTCGAAATTTGGTAACGGAAGGTTTCTTGACAAAAATGGACGGAATTTGGTTATACGGCGGAGAAAATCAAAAACCCAGCTGCTTAGTTAAGTTATTTTTTCTTCTTTTTTTTATGAATTTAATACCGGGCTGTTGAATTAAGTTTTTTTTTCTTTTTTGAATTTGGTACCCGGCTGTTCAATTAAGTTTTTTTTTTCTTGAATTTGGTACCCGGCGGTTTAATTAAGTTTTTTTTTCTTGAATTTGGTACCCGGCGGTTTAATTAAGTTTTTTTTTTCCTTGAATTTTGTACCCGGCGCCTCCACCAAAATGTCAGCACCCACCCCCCTCGGGCCGCCAACCTGACTTTCCCTACGGCGCGAGGAGGGTCCCGGGGGGACAGCGACTTCCCCCGGGCGGTAACTCACCCAAGGTCCTGCATTCGCCGCGCCCCTAAGACCGTGCTCTTACTCCGGTGCTCTCCTCTTGTGTCCTGTACCTGCGGATCGGGTGGCGAGCTCTTGAAGTCCCTGGAGGCAGCACCTAAAACGGGAGAAGCACAGGCCCGGGGGCGGAGCCGCTGAACGCTCCCTATCTTACCCATATACCCTGAACTAGGTGTAAATAGATCAATGGGAGCGTGTAGGGGGTGTGCAAGGATTAGGAACGAGGGGCTTCGGTAGAACTCAGAATAACGTTAGTCCATTTGAACCATTATATTAGGGGAAATGTTTAACACTGGCCCTATGAAGTTGGCGCCGATGCTGGGCCCCTCTAGCCTCATTCCTAGGATCTGGGGCTATAAATGCGGAACTCTAACAAAAAAAACAACTCTTCAGGTATTAAATAGGATGGGGCAACACAATACCTTGATGTATGGGGTATGTAGGCGGCGGGTCCAGAGGCGGCCAAGGAGAGTCGGCGACGTGGCGGTCGGCCACCCTCGGCCCCTGGTCTCCTCGGGGGTGACGTCGGTCCTGTTGATCGGCTGGAGTCAAGAAGAGCAGAGAGCGATCCTCCTCAACGTCTCGGCTGACGCCTCCTCGGTTCCCCTCCTTGTTACCGTGTGTTGCCCAATCCTAACCCCTACCAGGACCATTGACCAAATAAACAGAAAACCCGGAGCCTCCCAGATTCCAAGAACTCGGCTTACAATAAAATAAGGGTTACAAAGCACCCAACACGACCAACCAACTTCAAAACCGTAATACAAAAGGAAGGGGGGGGGCGAAAATGTGGGACGAGCCCCCCTTTATCAGATAAACCATTAAAAAACAAACGGACCATGAACAGATTCGCATAAGCTGGTGCCATATAAACATTAAAATCATAATTCACATCTCCAATCGATGGTCCCACGTCAATTTGTCCCGTTGTCGGCGGGCGATGCTCACAATATATATATATATAACGTTTGTTAAAATTCTCTGAAATAGTATTTTGTTTTAACAGATATAAAGGTGAAGGACATGTTGACCAATTGTCTGCTGGCATCACTTTTATATTTCGAAAGGCCTTATGTTCATCCATCTTTTGTCAAAAAAGAAACTTGCGGAATCTTAGAAGAAAAGTGATTTTTGGTTTATTCAGTGAGGGATGAAGTGGTCTTGTATCTTGTTGTCTTGTTTGTCGTCACCAGTAATATTTCAGACGTAACTTTCTGCAAAATGCTTCATTCTTCGTGGATGTTGTGAGTCCAGTCCTTTCGACAGCACGATCTCGATCCTGTGATACCAAAAGATTCACTATTTCCGACTTGTAACTCTAAAATTCAACTGATCGTTTTTGGCGTTAGTAGGTTACTTTTTTAAAACCGGGTTCTCTTGTTTCAAAAACATGGATTCGTTAGCTCAGTGGTTGTGGGTCAGGTATCGGGTGAGCCATTGGTTGATTGGTGTTCAAGTTCTGGTTACCCGTAGGCGGTTCCATGGGTACATGAGGAACAAATGTACAAACCGATGCTCTATTCCATGTCTCAAATCACCAAGATATAAAGATGACAATTTGTGAGATGGTGTTGTCGTAATGATTCCAAATCAGATTAGACTCATTTAGGATGAATTTATTCTATGTATGAGTTGTGGATTCGTCCAAGAGACAATGTTGATCAAGGGTATCAAATCTTCCTTTAGATATTTTCCTCGCAGTAGAATGTACTGTTGTAAAACGTGATTAGCAAATTGAAGAGACGTTGCATGAGCAAAACGGACAAGTGATTGTCTCATAGGCGGTGTTTGCGAGCAAAGGAATCTTTATGTCATCAATGGCAATTTTGCACAGCTTGCATCTTGGGCGGTGGCACGGACGTAGGCCCCAGTGTTGCTGATGTTGAGGTGTTGATGGATGCCGGTGAGATAATATGCTTCCCAAATTTTGTCCCTGTCTGTATGTAAGTCGTGGTGCTTCCTTGAAGACATCTTGAGTCAGCGTACTTGAGTCCAGGATCGGCTGAAGCTCCCTAAGTATCCCATTCATTTTTTGGATACCAAAGAAGAATGTTGTCACCAGAGGAACTCGGTCAGTAGGTGGCAGTGTTGTTCGTTGATAACTGACATGAGCTGGGATCATTCTCTTCTCAACTAACCGTCGTGGATATCCCCTTTCTCTTAATTTATCTCCGACACCAGACAAGTAGTTTCCCAGGTTTTCCCGGTCACTACATATCTGGTGGCCTCTGGCAGACAATGATTGGGGGATTGACCGTTTTGTGTGAGGGGGATGGCAGCTGTCGTAGTGCAAGTAAAGCTGCTTGTTTGTTGGCTTAATGTGTACACTAGTTGACAGGCTCCCATTCTCAAGCTTCATGTCCACATCAAGAAATGATGCAGCTGACTCAGAGTAGGACCAAGTAAAATTGACTGAGAAACGGGAATTCAGATTTTCTAGAAACGATTTGAGTTCGTCCTCACCATGGGGCCATATCATGAAGCAGTCATCAATGAAACGCTTCCACAGCAAAGGGGATTTTGCGCTGGATGCCAGGAAGCTGTTCTCCAAATCTGCCATGTATAAATTTGCATATGATGGTGCCATTTGGGTTCCCATAGCAGTTCCCCTCTTTTGCAGATATATTCGGTTTCCATACTTGAACACGTTCATTGTAAGTACAAACTCTGCAAGTTTCACCAGGAAGTCAGTGGAAGGAACTCTTGGTTCTGAACGTTCCTGGAGGAAACGATTGAGAGCAGCCAAACCTTCGTTGTGTGGAATCTCTGTATACAATGAGTTCACGTCAATAGTGACGAGGATCGCTCCTGTTGGGACTCTGGTCTCTTGTAATACAGTCAAAAAATGCTGAGTGTCCTTGATGAACGATGGTTTACTCTGTACAATATATTGAAGGTGTGAATCAACAAATGCCGATATCCGCTCTGTAACACAACCAAAGCTCGCTACAATAGGCCGGCCGGGGGGAAGTTGATCAGGAAGAGAATATGATTTGTGAATTTTAGGGAGAATATAGAAGTCAGGGCATTTTGGCTCATCTGGAACTAGAAGTTCAATGTCTTTAGAGCATAGCCCTTCTTTCCTCCCATTCGTTTATATGAACCTTTTGATAACATTTGCTAGCGTCAATGTTGGGTCATTATCAAGTGGTTCGTAGAATCTTGAATCATTCAACTGTCTGTTAACTTCTCGTTCATAATCAGTTGTGTTCATTACCACCACTGTTGACCCTTTATCTGCCGGCATGAACCGAATTGATTGGTCCAACTTGAGGGATTTGAGGGTCCGGCGTTCTTCTGGGGAAAGGTTATCACATGGGGTGAGGGAGTCCAAAAATGTAGAGCTTGATGTGCGTTGAAGCAGAGCAGTAATGTATTTCTCCGAAGGGTGGGTGGGAGGCAGTCTTGATTCAGGTATGTTTTTTGGATCAAAATTAGATGGGGGCTTGAATTTTTGCAGGGAACTGTGCAATCCTTGTCCATTTTGATCCACGTTTTCATTGTTGTGAAAATAATATTTCAACCTGAGACGCCAACAGAATTCCTGAATATCTTCATGGAGCTTAATGTGATCAGGGCGTGGTGTTGGGGTGAATGTGAGGCCTTTTGACAGCAAATTTGTTTCTGTTTCATTTAAACGACGCGATGATAAATTGCACACACTTTGGTCAGATATATCCACAGCTTGTGCTTGTGGTTGTCTTGGCTGATTTACTGATCCAATTCCCTCGCTAGTAACTGGATTAATTCTTGAATGGTAATTTTGATTAAGCTTATTCCTCCCAGCTTGTGCTTGTGGTTGCCTCGTTTGTAGGCCTTTTGTTACATGCCTTTGATGGATTACAGGATTATTCCTTGTATTAAAATGTTGTCTGAGGCGACTATTATCAGCTTTATATCTGTTAAATTTGAACTATTTCTTTAACAAACGTTATATAGTTCAGCAGAACAGCTAACCAGTTACCACAGTATTATATAGTGCAGTAGCACTGAAACTTCATTTCTGAAACCTTTCTTCGGAAATTTTTTCAACGTTTTGTGTTCCAGTCTCTATATTTTGTGAGTACATATTTTCGTCCTTTTCGCTTTCTCATAGGCCCATCACAGCTCCATGAATCCTCAACGTTATTGGCTGAACCAAATTCGCTATTTTTCCATAAAAGTGGTACGATGTGCTAGTCACATAGAGTTCATCGAAAGCTGTCTGCGTGTGGGGATTATACCGCGTGGTCTCACTCTCAAGCTACCAATTCATGCCGCACCCCTCGCTATGCGCCAGGATTTGGAAGCTTTTTCACGACGGTGTTCATTAGATTATACCAGACTAATGTTGCATCAATACAAGGCTCTGCACTATAAATATTTAAATGGACACTTGAGACCACTTTTGAATATTGTTCGTGCAGTGGGTCTAGCTCTAGAAAACAAAGAAAATTTGATACTTCATCAGGCGGATAAAATGTTGGCCTTTTTCCGCTCAAACCACTCGAAAAAGCTCTCAGCACTGTACTTACGGGAGCTTCGGAGAGGAAATCCAATACAATTGATTACACCACAATACGCACACAGACCAGCTGAGTAGTATAAAAATGGGGATTCTGCGTATCACTGTTATCAGTTGCATATCACTGTTATCAGTTGCGTATCACCAGCTGACTGATAAGAGGTGTGCCGCCATAGCTCAATCAGTGTTGCCAACAAAACAGATGGAAAATTTGCATGCTAGCATGGAGCTAGGAAAACTAATAGGATCCATACAATAGAATAGGTCTTACTCTATGGATATTTTCTCTCCCCTTTTTCCCAAGAGGTGGTAGAGTCTAGGACTTAGTCCATGCATGGAACTTGTAGGTGGAATTAATTTAGTTCCATGCAATAAAATAGGTAGGTACTTCCTCCATGGATATTTGACAATAGAAGTGGGGGGTTTCCCTCCAAATTTTAAAATAAAGTTCCCGGCTATTTTCAAACTTTCCCCTTCCCTCCGGCCTCCTATCACAGCTGATAGGTAACCTCACATCACCTGTTTCCCTCCAAATTTTGAAATTGGGTTCCCGCCTATTCTCAAACAGTCCTCCTTCCTCCCACATCACAGCTGATAGGTAACCTCACAGTAACCTCACATCAGCTGTTGATAACCCGCCTAATTTTGAAACTACCGACGTCATGTTGACGTCATGGTGAGGTCACCCACCACCTTCCACACCCATCTACATTAGTGTTGTCAGGTCATGGAAAATAGTAGTGGGGGTTTCCCGGTAAAAATTCAAATTTGAATTCCCTCCTTATTCCCCCACCCTTAGACCTCTTGGTAACGGTCAATCTGGTCATCAATCTAACAACCTGTCATCCCTGACGTCACATCAGATTGAGGATAGAGGTGGGGCCAAAACTCTAAATTAGTTTTTGGGGGGTGGGCCAAAATTTGGGCAATTAACCCTTTAACTCCTGAATCCTCAAGCCCCGTTGCCGCCTGGTGGCCTGAGCTCCTCCTCCGCTCGACTGTGCTGCCTGTGCTAAATACTTTTTCATTCAAACTGGTCAAACAGGTCAAACTGGCTTGATAACAGGGGAAATCACAGTGGTAATGCTCGCTAGTGCGTTCTTCCGAATAGGCAGGACAACTAACAATATTCTGAAGTGCACAGGATCGCCACCTAGTTGGATATGAGAAAAATAAAAGCTTTCGAAGATCGTCGGAAGAATGCAACTGCACCCCGAGATAACTCGGGGTTAGATCG
>JAVIWC010006617.1:0-11684 GCA_031894815.1 Creontiades dilutus | reverse complement strand
AGAATAACCATCGTGTTCAGATCAGAAATGTTTTTTTTTTTTTTTTTTTTTTTTTCCAACTAATATTGTATAGTATAATAGCTGATTGGTTATACTAATACATTCATGTTGAATCATCATTCTGCAAGCTTCTTTGTTCACAAAGCAGTTGTTCGAGAGGATTTGGAACTTTGCATGTGATTATCATCCCTCTCACAGTGACCCTTCTAGAGTGTTTGTTGGGGGTTGCAAACGTATTAAACACTGGAGAATGACTAATGGAGGCTCGCAACTAACTGGACTTGACACTGCTTTTCGCTGAATCTCTGCCTCACAGAAACTGGATTCAAATGCCTTAGTGCGCTATTCATTCGATCAGGTTCAATAACATCACGTAATACGCAGAACCGTATGAGGAAAGGGTTCCTTTATCTGTAGGTATATGTAACAACTGATACATCGTTCAGCTTTAGACTTGTGTATTGGTAGACGATTTATTTGCATAAGCAGCTACTACTACTATTGGTTGCGAATTTGACTAATATATTAAACTAAACTGTTCCATTCACATTCAATACATAGAAGATTTCATTGTCGACTATGAATGATCTTTTTCGGCTGCCTTCTGACGCTTGCTATAGCACAAGATCTAAGGGGATGAAAATAAAATACAGACCATCCAGGTTTCAACGTTGAAATGCACTGACGATTCGGTTTACGATGCTCTAGCAAAATGAGAAACCTATTTCATTGACGTATGAAAAATTGTACTTTCACGCAATCGTTGAGAAAATTGGTCGCATCGGAAGGACTGGTATTTAGCTACTGGATCAGCCTATGGCGGAAGGTATTTGATACTAAACAACTGTACAAGATTTGTTGAAATACCATGCCATTTTCATTTCCATTCTCGAATTCCTTTATTACACACCAAAAACAAACTCTATAGTGCCCTCTATATACAGGGTGTCCCGCACTTAGTGTAAAAAAAAAAAATTGGGTGAAACTACATGGAAAATGGAGTAAATCGCCGCCAACCGCGATTTTTTTCTCAACCCGTTGCTGAGATATGCTATTTTCAAGAGTTTTTTCAAAAAATCGCGTTTTTCGCCATTAAAACGCTTTTTTCTTGGCAATTTCCCAACATTTTTGCACATTTGACCACATTTTCGGAATCTGCGTTAAATTTCCTATAAGATGAAAACTTTGATTTCCAAAACGCATCTTCCAAACACCGAAATTTTCAATCAAAGATGAACATTTTTCGCAAAGTGAAATTTTTCAAAAACTTGGAACGCTTGGCGTGACCACAAAAATAATTTTTTTCGTTGTCAAATTTGATAAAAACTTCTCCCACTTCTAAGCTTTCCAACGGCGTCTCAACCATTTAATTCTGATTGGAATTGACGGAGAAATTGAAGTTCGAATGCCAGAAAACGTGTAGTTCGTTTTAACGTAAGTTGGTAGGTGACGTACGATATGGGCCACAGAAACTGATTTTTCTCGATTTCAATTAATGTTTTCCGGCATTCAACCACAGGTTCGAATTGGGCGTTAAATTTTCTGTAAAAGAGGTTCATTTTGTTTCCAAAATCCATGATTCATAGAATTCTGCAATCCAATGATTACTATCCCTACCATTTCACACCAGTTCAGGGACTCCTACCGAACGACGCAGTTCCGAGAGTCCAGTTTTGCAGGTGGCTGTTGAACAGGGACATCGAAACATCCGGCATCAGAAACAATGGAGGACATTTTGAGAACGTATTGTGAGTTCCTTTATTAGGCCAGTGAGCAAATTCAACGTTAATTTGTTTACTATTCATCTTGTACATATCGTTCATTTTTAATGTAAATAAACTGCAAATTTTTTTTACACATTTATCACAATTCTCAATTTTTATTTTGTGGAGAAACCTGTTTTCTTCGATGTCCCTGTTCAACAGCCACCTGCAAAACTGGACTCTCGGAACTGCGTCGTTCGGTAGGAGTCCCTGAATTGGTGTGAAATGGTAGGGATAGTAATCATTGGATTGCAGAATTCTATGAATCACGGATTTTGGAAACAAAATGAACCTCTTCTTACAGGAAA
Source organism: Creontiades dilutus (assembly GCA_031894815.1). NCBI lineage: Eukaryota > Metazoa > Arthropoda > Insecta > Hemiptera > Miridae > Creontiades > Creontiades dilutus. The sequence continues at coordinate 9,613 of JAVIWC010006617.1, read as the reverse complement.
TTTAACGCCCAATTCGAACCTGTGGTTGAATGCCGGAAAACATTAATTGAAATCGAGAAAAATCAGTTTCTGTGGCCCATATCGTACGTCACCTACCAACTTACGTTAAAACGAACTACACGTTTTCTGGCATTCGAACTTTAATTTCTCCGTCAATTCCAATCAGAATTAAATGGTTGAGACGCCGTTGGAAAGCTTAGAAGTGGGAGAAGTTTTTATCAAATTTGACAACGAAAAAAATTATTTTTGTGGTCACGCCAAGCGTTCCAAGTTTTTGAAAAATTTCACTTTGCGAAAAATGTTCATCTTTGATTGAAAATTTCGGTGTTTGGAAGATGCGTTTTGGAAATCAAAGTAACTTCATCTTATAGGAAATTTAACGCAGATTCCGAAAATGTGGTCAAATGTGCAAAAATGTTGGGAAATTGCCAAGAAAAAAGCGTTTTAATGGCGAAAAACGCGATTTTTTGAAAAAACTCTTAAAAATAGCATATCTCAGCAACGGGTTGAGAAAAAAAAATCGCGGTTGGCGGCGATTTACTCCATTTTCAATGTAGTTTCACCCAATTTTTTTTTTTTTACACTAAGTGCGGGACACCCTGTATATAATATATATTGGTCGGGTACTATCCCGAATATTATTCGTCCTGTTCCCCCTGAGAAGTCGTAGGGGATGATTTCAAACGAACTTGTAAAACATTCATACACGAAATTGTAATAAACATTAACACATTTATACAAAATTAGCTGCCTACCTCTATTACTCGAAGTGTAAGGTACGCCTCCCTACGCATGACTTAATGAGCTTATAGTTAATGAAAAAGGATAGCTTCATCAGATGTTATTAGAACGTAAAAAGTCCGAGTAGCAGTGTTACTACTTTATTGCGATACAACCCGTCGCACAGTGGTTGAAACGCGAAAAAAACCTCAATTTTCCAAATGCAAGGTTTTAATGATTCGAAACACGTTTCTGTAAGCCAACATCCTGCAGAATCAAGATATAATAATGGTTTTTCGCTGAAAATTGCACGAACCTATTTTTACCCGTTCAAAGTTGAAATTTTGAAGAATCAGCGGGTTTTGAGTAATAAATAGAAAATATGAAGCATTTACAATGAAAAAACATCAGTATAACGTTAATTTCATGTTTTTTGACTTTTAAAACAGCTCCAACAGTCTCCAACCCAGTTTTGCGATTTTTCAGTAATAGACACATTGTACTTTGTTCCCTAAAAATTTCATTTGCGTCTGTCTGCGTCTGCGATCACCGTGACGTTTTTTTGTCTATAAAGTAAAAGATATCTCGAACCTATCGGTGACAGTCTCTACTCCCGAAGGCGCAATAATCACGATGCAATCGGAGGGACCGATAAAAGGAGCAATTGTACTTACAGCTTGGAGGTGTGGAATCCGTAGGAATCACTGAAATAATATCTTTAAAAAAACAGCAAGCCGATAATTGTGTTGAGAACAACAGAAATGTGGTTTTTTATATTTGAGACACTTTACTGGGTGGTGCCGGATCAGGCTGAACCTAGATCCGAGCGACTCAGCACATAAGAAAGTATGTTTAACGACACCTAACTTGCCAATTTAAAAAAATTACCCTATTTTTGAGCGTTTCTCACACTTTTTTTAAATTTAGCACACTGGATGGCAGTGGATCGGACTGAAAATGGTCTCACTCGACTCAGTCCCCGAAAAACCATGTTTCACGACACCCCACATGCCCACCTTGCCAAAGAATGAATTTTAGGGCATTTTTTAATCATTAAATTGTAAATTTGGACCACGAATCCCCGGCCAATCGGGCTGGCAACAAACCTCATCTGTTAATTGCTGACACCGATTTTTCAGCGCAAGAGCGAAATTTTTAAAGTGATAAATAAAGCGTGTCGGGTTTTTTTCCCGTATTTATTCCATTTCCAACCAGTTTGCGTCGTGGGGTCAGGGCCTCCTGAAAAAAAAAAAAAAAAGCCTGTGTGAAGGTCTCTACCTAGCTAGGTTGTAACTCACAAAACAATTCCACCGAAAATTGGTATCCTAAAATTGTACTAAGTATTCAGTTGTTCTACATTCATATGTATTGACATCTAGATCTGACTATTAGAGAACTAGAGAAAACTCACTTAGAATTCGGGCGTTTTTAAGAAACGAATGATGGCATTCTTAAAAGACTATTGGAAATTGATAATGACTAGTTCTAAACTATTACCATACTAACTAAACTCTTACCATACTAACTAAACTATGAACTATACTAATACTCTATAACTGTACTAAGAAATAACAACTAATACTGAAAACCTTATTAAAAAACAAAGAACGTAATGTAACCAATAATGTTTTCACAAACAAAAAATAATAATAAAAAAGAAAGATGCATTTATTGGATGAATAAATAAAACTATTAATATTAAACCATTTTCAAAAAACCCCTCCACAATATTTGTGTATGAATAATTACAGCAATGCACTGTACTATTGTATTATTTTAACTAATTAAAAGAAGTCCAAATATATTTAAATAATAAGCATAATGGAACTAATAATTTACTCAACTAAAATAATAAGTTAACTGTAAAAAAACACACACGCACAAATAAAAAATTTGATGTTGATTAGATTCATATTGTAAACGTTTGGCACATGATGTAAAAGTGTGTTCATAAATAATCAATACCTATACCCAAAGTGGATAGCTTTAATATTATCTGTTTGTTCCTTTTGTTGTTTTTTGTTTCTTTGTAAATAACTAAGCGGTGTACTACTCACCTGTTATGTGAAATTTTCACTAAATACAGTATATTATCTATCTATCTATCTCTATCTATAAGAGAACTAAAGCCCGTGGTGGTTAGTGGTTGTAATATTTTCGTCAACTACCATTCATTAAAGAGAATATTAAAGTCTTGGTGGCTGATGATCAAGGTGTTGTACATTTGTTTTTAGAAGTATAGCTTTGGGTTAGTCACGATCAAATGAGACTAAACAAAAAGGTTCCTCCTGATTAATTTTACTGAATCACTAACGATGCTTAACTGATAGTAGAGGACCCTAGCTTGAACATACTGCACTATATTTTGTGATTAAGCATTTATTATTATATTCCGAGTACTCTCGTCGTAAAAGATTACTCAAACCTATGTGTCATCATTGCACATTCAAGATCTTAAAAGTAAAGGCATTAATGATACGGGGTTATTGTAGGAACGTGGAATTTTCAAGGCATATCGTCTGAACGATCAAAGGCTATTTTCACCGATGCTCCCTTTGCATCCCCTCGGAATGCCACCAATGACATCAATTGCTGAGATTATAGTCCATTAGCTCGATCGTTAAAGCAAAGTCTGAAAATGGGAACACTGGGTAAAGTGTCCCGGGAATCGAGTTAAATTATAATATGTGATAACCCCCTTCTAACTCTGTGATTAAGGCACCTGCTCTAATCGCCGTTCGTGAAGTTAAAACTTGCCAGCGATTTTGATCTATTCATGAGGTATAAAGACCCAATTAGGGCACGGGATGATTTATAAAATTCTGTATTCCAGTCGGAGTGTGCTCAAATGTATCTTCCAATCATGTTGAAAACTCCTTGGTTTCATTTTTGTCCCTAACGATTTCCTGTGTAACCTTTTTTATGACATCAAAATATTTCCAAGGCAACGGCAACTGATAACTGATGCATATTCCGCACCCCTCTTGCTGTTGCTTTTTTCCGTTTGGAGCTCAATCATATTTCGTCAGATCTACATTCACGTGACACTAACATATTCCTGCGTTTAGATACCACTGTCTGAGATACGGATAGAAAACTCGGCTCTGTGCGCCTCGGCGGGGCTTCGCCCCTTGCACCAACGGATGATTTCCGCTTCAAGCCTAACGGCTAGAATGTGATGTACCTTGGAAAAGGTTTTTGCTCTCTTTCTCTCACGCATTACGTAGTAAGGTGGCTCACCAATTGAAGGGTGCCAGTTGCAAAACAAAACGACCTAAGTGCCTGAGCAACAAATTTTCAGGAGAGAATAAAATGTGCCCAAAACATGTAACTTAGCAACGCTCGATTGTAACTGGAAATCATAGGTAACTAAGCCAGAACTTCACTTCAATAAGAAATTTTGTAACTAAACGAACTCGTAACCAGTGGTTCTCCGGGATGTAAGGAGGGGGAAATTGGCAGCGTGGGATGTGGTCTGGTGTCAAAGAAATTCAGACCTTTCCAAAAAGTGGTGAACAATTTTTTGGCGCAAATAAATTACGTTAGCAACGATCGGTTGTAAGTGAAAATCATTATAAAAACGCGCTACTTTCCTTCCGGTCGCTTTTCGGCGGGGGTCCCATCGCAAAAACCTTTTCAAGATTGAAATGTAGGAAGTAGTTATCTTTACACTAACACTTTACCTGTGGTGATCTCGTGCATCATAAATATAGCGAGTTAGTTATCTACAGTTATAAGTAGTTTCAGTTTCTCTGATTTAGGTTGGATTTGCTTTTAATTGCTTGGGTTTCCTGAATCTGTTAAAAGAGCTTAAAGGTCTAAAACCTTGCCAGGAACCTGCTGACAATTCTTCAGGTAAGCAAATTGTCTTCAAAGGTTTGTTGTTTCAGAATTAGATTGATTTCCTGCGGAGATCAATTAGATGTACCAATAAAACCGAATAAAATCTTGCCAGAATAGTTCAGTATACTCATGCGTCTGAATGGTGCTTTGCTCTCACGTTGACGACTATTTCCTTTCAACTGTTCATCCCTCAGTGGATCGCGATATGTTATTCACACAATGCTGTGATTCATTAAGCTAATTTCTACCCACATCAAACGGATGAATTACTGTCTTGTTCCCGATTTTTTAATAGTCGAACCCTGCTGTTGAAGACTAAATAGTTATTTAGTTTTCAACAAAAGGGTTGATAGCTCAATGGAATTCAAAATCACAACTTTCCCTGAAAGAGGCACAAAAGAAGACAGCCGCTTTTATCAAATAAGCTACCACGGCCGATTCATTCATTCCTCTTCAACTGCGAGAATTATCCCTGAACGAAACATTTCAGTAATATTTCAGCCGTAATATTTCAGCCGTCTCGACTGAATCGGGTCGGTCGAAAGGTCAGGAATATCTGCCAGCTGCGTGCTCGGTAGTTGCTAGCTGGGGAGATGAGCTATGCCATTGCAACGGTGCGTTTTAACTCAGACAGGGAGGAAGTGAAGAGGTTCCTTCAGCCTCCCCAGTTGTTTTTCAGGGCAGTCTAAAAATATCTTCGGTACATTATGTAGGCAATCATGAATTTGTATCTCCCCACCAAAGTTTCACGCATCCACTGCGCTAAGTATCTGACAAATAGCTGCCCCTCAAAAGCAGTAAATGAAACCCACCGTATGACACGTTGGTGGGAAAGAAACAGTGAGTCTGACACCTTCAGAATATTGGGATACAATCATTCGTGTTGAATAAAATCAATAAAGGGAAATTAAAATCCAGAGCTCTTAACATGGTGTATTTGTAGAATAATCCGAAACTTCCGGATACCAAATCAAGCAATGGTAATTGCGGAGAGAGATTTGAAATGCATTAATATTTCGGGCCACACAAAAGAGGTAAAGCTCTAATTTGAACAGAAAGGTACAATAACACAATTGCAAAATATTCAAATTCCAGGAGGTCAAGACACTCAAATTCGAATGATTCAGAAATTGAACTAAATCAAACTGAAATTCAAGAAGAACAAAAGAAGAATATGTATTGAAGAATATGTCCAGGATGATCAAAATCAGAACAATCAAAAAGCGCAATAAAATATAATTTATTATTCTATTGATCGAACCCAGATCGAAAGAAGAAAGACCTTCACCAGCCTAGATGAGAGATTGTGACATTAATTTTGCTGTGATGAACTCCTGTAGCTGTCAAGTTGAATAAGAAAAAGAAAAGGACATTTGGGAATATGGAATTAACGCTGACAGAGCCCACATAAAAAATTAAGCCTGGGAAATCGCTGATTGACTACTTAATCGAAACGACAGGATGCCGCATAGTTCTTGAAGAGAAGTTGAATCTTGATGAACGCAAAAAAGCTTGACTAGTAGCACAAGTGGGATTTTCCCCGGGCCCTGGAACTAACTGTGCAGAAACCTACTCTCCCGTTGACGAAATGAAGTTCTTGGGATTAATCATGAGTTTAGCTGCATAACATAATCTTGAACTGAGTCAGCTACCTGTCACTGCGGCATGTTTAAATGGAAAGCTGGATGGAGACATTTTAATGAGAATTCCAGATGGAATGGAAACATAAATACAGCAAATACTAGTTGAAGAGAGCAAAATCAATAATAAAACCGTTTTTTATTTACAAAAAACCAAAAAGATCATGAAAGATCTTGCAAAAGACGGCCTTTACCAGCAACGTTAGTAGATTAAAAGAAGCATTGAACTGGACTTTAGCAAGTAGGACATCATAAACAAGATGTAAACTTAAATTAAAATCTAATTTGTATCTGATACAATTTTAAATTTCAAATCCTCGTTTCCAGAGCCACGTAACTATATACGGGGAGAGGTGGGATACGGAATAGTCCTCGTCGTATGTCGACGACTTAGCATCATCAAATAAAAGTAAAGTAAACAAGTTGAAGAGACGACTCACACACACGTTCGATATAAGAAACGTAGGAGAACTGAAGTACTGCCACGGTGTTAGTTTTTAAGAAACAAAGATGGAGGAGTACAAGTAAATCAAGAAAAGTACATCCAATAACTAACCGAAAAGTTTAAAATGAGAGAAGCAAAAACTTTCAATACTCGGATGGAAGTGAATTTGAATTTAGAAGTTTCGGAAAAGAGGGAGCTATTAAATTTACCTCATCAAAGTTCGACGCCAACCGTGTGTCGTAATCACACCAACCCCCTAGTTAACACCATACTAGACGACCCTCGAACCCCCAGAAGTAGTCGTCGTCTAAAAAGAAAATGGAACAGCGATATGCTAATCAGCTGAAAATTCAGACCCTGCAATAATGTATTTATCATCTGTTCTGTTCACAACATGAAAATTTGTATTCCTAAATTATTTAATTGTTACGAAATGTTATAATTTAATAGCTATTTATTATTGTTTGTATATCTATATTACTGTTGTATTAGCTCACCAATGGATGCGACGTAATACTGCACGTGTCATGTGATTTGTATATGTAATTAATGTTAGCATACTTGATAGTGGCCACCACAATAAAGTTTCTCATAAAGAAAAAAAGAAAACAAAAAATCAAAGTTCGATGGGGTGGCTTATGTACCTCGGAGCTACTGCCACTAGACCAAGACGTTTCGTATTCTGTTGGTTACTTTTCTCAGTGTAATTCGTGCTATAGAAGCGATAATTGGTCTGCCGCAAAAATAATGATTAGTTACCCAATAGGAACAAAAAACCTCTATTTTCATTGTCTCAAAAGTGGCAAAGAAGAAATGAGGGGAAAATCTTATGCGAGTTATCGAAGCTGCGAAATTGATGGATGATCAGACTCTGGATTCTATTTTCTGCTTAATGGAACAGCAATCAGCCAGGAATCTCGAAAACAGCTCACTGTTGACATATACACTACGCACAATATGCGTATTGTAAAAACATATTATGTTTTTATCGTAGCATCCACAAAAGTCATTGAATTGAAATACTTAATCAACCACCTGCACATTGACATGTTGGTGCCATTGCCTCAAGTATGCTAGTTGTTACACATAGTTAGGTAAGCAATATTATTAATTAAGTTTTTTGGTATATGAACTGAACAAGTCCCTTATAGAAAGAAACATGATCAATTGACCATATGTGTATATACACAATATGTAAATACTAAAGAATGACTTTTATGATTATGTATAGACTGAGGAAGTCCCCGCTGCGGGACGAAACGTCTCTACATGAATAAACAGATATAACGCTCCAAATTAAGAGATTCGGAATGAATGTGGTCACTCCACTACCCACACCCACTATTAGATAACTTATATGGGCAGATGAAATTCTGGTTTGGGAAGTGTTGGAACCGAGAAAAACTGCATTTCTCCTTCTCAATAGTACACCATCCAATGTTTTGATACACTGTGAACGAAGGTATACATAGTACCTACTGTAATTCTCCCAAGGACTTTCAATGATTTTAATCAGTAAGCAATGAAGCAGAGTGAAATATTGTAACAAATTTTCTACGATTGTGGAGAATAAATTAAAAGTGGAATGTCTCCCAGAAGTTGATTAAAAACAGATAATCAGCAGGTTACCGAATAGTTCACACACTTTACTCTAATGTTATACAACGTAAGGAAAGTAGTTTGAAGGGTTATACAACGTAAGGAATGTGTTTAGTCAGATAGAAGGTCACAGATGTAAAAAAAAATGCTACCTGAATCAGAAAAACGGGATAATAGTAGATCTACTCTTCTATACAGAATCCTATTGAGAGGCTAACGTCCACTTTCGGGGATTTTCTCTAACGTTCACGACCGATGTGTTTACAGAGGTCGCGTGGGAAGCACGAAATTGCCGGCAGAAGAAAGATGGGTCTGGCGGGTTGAACGATTCGGTAACGGAGAAACGGAAGTCCTTGTTACACCGCTTTTCGAGGAGAAAAGTTGGAAGAAAAGGAGGATTTTAGACGTATCACTCCGCCACCTCCGCAACCCTCCTGAGAACTAAGGGTGGCCCGTTTGTCTAAGGATTTATCACGCAAATGGCGGCCCATCAATGCACAGCAGTTCCGCTTTACTTTGCACAGAAAGACGGTCGCGAATACATCAGCTCCCCGGAAAGATTCGTTCCATCTATTTTTTCTCCCTCTTTTCCACTAGCCCCGTATAGCGAGAGAAAAGAAAACCCTTGGAAAAAAAAGAGCCGAATCGAGTGAATTTTAAAAGAACGGGCGACTTTGTCCGGAAATGGGCTGAGAAGAGCCAAGTAACCCCTGGGGATGTTAAATGTAGCTGTTTTGTCTGTCAACTTATTTTTTCAGTGTTTTCGTCTGAGTTCCAGTGGGAGGAGAAAATTGACACATTTCCTTATTCTCAGTTTGCCCCGGAGAATGTTTTTCCAGAGAGATTGTTCCTGGGAAATCCCCGAATGCTCGGATGATAATCCCCGAGTATAGCCTTGACTATAAATTTGTGACAGGTATAACGGATTCTGTAGAAATTCAAATATTGTTATTTCTTTTCTTAATAATGAAGTTTTTGTTTCCTTTTTAGTTTCCAATTCTAAAAAATCATTTAAAAAACACGTCTTCAAATACTCTTGCAAAGGTTCTGGATTTAAATTACTGTTCTGGAACAAAACAATCTGGAATAAAAGAGATAAAAAAATGACTTCCAAGTACCTATTTTCAACTGTGTCTTTCTGTTTTTTTGGTCTAAAAATGAACCTCTATAATATATCACGAAAACAAATTTAATCACCTTCGGAGTTCATAGGTATACGTTTTAAAATGCGTGGAGTCTAAAAACTTTATTTATAGAATTTTGTTTTGATATTGTAAGGAATTTTGGTCGGTAGGCCAAAGGATCCTTACTACTTTAACTTTCACTATTTGATTATAGTTACTCGCAATATGCCGTAATGTATTAC